>JAWZYV010014249.1:0-72055 GCA_038373885.1 Cheiracanthium punctorium
TTTTTTTTAAGTGAGATTCTAGTGAAGCATTTCTAAAAGAAGAAATGGATCCTAAAATAACGCCGTTATGCAACACTATTACACGCACCTTCCAAGGGGAATTTACTTTTTGGAATTCTCTGGTAAGCACCTTAAACTGGCCGATGACAAAACGAGCAACTCTTGTCCTGTTGATGAAGTTCTTTAGTGACCTGTGAAGATCAAACTTCTACCTTTATGAAGTTTTTGTCTAAAAACCTAATAAAAACTGCACCGTTTGAACGATCCGTAAATATACAATGGATATTGATAACTTTTTACCCATCAAGAGTTATCTCAAGTCATTATTTTTATCCAGCGTAGGAGTGAACCGATGATAGGCCCCGCCTTCTACGGAAGTTTTTTGAAAAAAAAAATTAGATGTACTGGTTCATTAAAAGGAGAAAAAAGAACAATTATATTAAATAACGCAATAATAAATACAGATGTTGGCATCCTATGTTTTGTGTTCATTTTGAAAAGGACTGCACTTTAACATGTTTTTAAAAAGGGCGTCTCCCAGGCGTCACACGAGGTTGCGAGGGGGCGTCACCTTAAGCCACATCGTCCGGTCCAATCCGTAGAGCTGTTTTCCTTATTTCGAATAAACACAGTCTCTCTTGCAAAAATCAACGGCCGGGCCCCTGTTGGTTATAATCGGGCCCTGTTCATTGCGCTTGTTGTTTGCACAAGTTTAATATATTGCATTCAATATCAGCTTAAATGAACAACGTCTGGTGTAAAATGTATGTCAAAAGCAAAGTAAGTTCGTCATTTTATGACTTCTGTTAGCTTGGAATAGTCCTTTGAGATCAGCGAGACTGAAATATGAATCTTCAACGTAGATGATATTCAATGTACTATGGTTCTTCATTTTTAACACTCCAAGGCCCACTGTAAAAAATTCACCAGTAAAAGGTTTTTTTTTTTCCGTAGAAATGGCGTTGTTTTTTTTTCTTTTTTTTTGTAAAATAACGTAAATATAATAAAGAATTGTAGAACAAGTTATTATTTTATATTTTTTAATTTTAAGTTATCGCCGATCTTTAACGGAAGTTTTCAGAATATACACCTGTTCAACTGTTTCATTGTAATCAATAGAAATGAATTCCAATTTCACGATATTAAATACAAAATTTTCCACCCTATACATATATATATTTATATATTTTCATTTTGTAAAAAAACTGTCTTTACATGTTTCTAACAAGGGGCGGGGCCAGGGCGACACGCTAGACCCGCATTTCTTGTAAATTTAGTTGAATGGATTGTTGAATTCATAGTCATGACTCAGTAAGGGCATTTGCGCTCCCCTGAAATAATTCAACAACATTCAGATATCACCAACTTGGAAATATTTTCAACCTTAGGAAACGTCCTCACAACCTTATACATGCCAATGGAGGACAATGGTTGAAATAACTACAAATTAATACACTTTTGCAACAAATGCCGATGACAGATTTTCATTTTTTGGGGGGTTGGGGGTGGTATATTTCTTATTTTGTAGGAATTTTCTTTACAAGTTCGACTCAGGATAGATTTTGGGACTAGTTATTATTTTTATCCAGCGAAGGCGTAAACGTTTAGTAGATATCGCCCCATCTTCCTGGAAGTTTCTAAGAACTAGAGAGTGCATGATTTGTTTCTGCTTTAATGACGCGTTTATAAAGACAGATGTTGGTGCCGTGTATTTATTCTCATTTGTTAACATGTTTTTAACTATGGACGAAGACGAGGAGTCACAAGGGCGTCAAACGAGGTTGCAAGGGGGCGTAGAGAGGGCGTGCAATCTAGCCAGGGAAGGCAATGGCAAGGCGTCACGCCAGGCACATTAAGCCATTAAGCAAAAATGCCTGGTCAATTTAGAATAATGGATTGCTGCATTTGCAATGAAAAAATCAAGCATTGCAAAAATCATCTTGAATAAAAAAAACAAATATGCAAGGCCGTACCCAGAGGGGGGCTGAGGGGGCTTCTGCCCCCCCGGCCGAAATGGGACCCTTTGCTTAGCTTACAATTTTAATATTTAGCTTACAATTCAACTTTAGATTTGAATTGGATACCCAGCCCACCCCAAAATAAAATCCTGGCTACGCCGCTGGTGCACAGTGAAAATAAATCATCTCACAGTTTGTACTTTCCAACTTAGTGTTCCTTACTGTTTTATGAGAGATATTGAAATTTAAAAAATATATAAATTTTAAATAAATACAGTTTAAAAAAACTATAAAACAATCTTTTATAGCAAATCGAACTTAAAAGTGAAATTTAAAAATATAGTTTCAAAAAACTAGAAAACACGCTTTAGTGAACAGTTGAACTAACTAAAAAGTGAAGTGCTTTGAGTTTAAAAAAAAATCAACTGTTCTATAATACAGGCATGCAATGCATGTAAAAAATGCACATACATTAAAAAATTTCTATCCGATTCTCATAGCGGCGTTTAATGGGTTAAGAACTATCACACGTCATTATTTTTATCCAGTGGAGGAAAGAACCGATGATAGGCCCGCCTTCTACGGAAGTTTTTTGAAAAAAAATTTAGATCTACTGATTCATTAAAAGGAAAAAAAAGGAGAATTATAATAAATAACGCAATAATAAATACAGATGTTGGCATCCTATATTTTGTGTTCATTTTGAAAAGGACTGCGCTTTAACATGTTTTGAACGATGGGCGTCTCCCAGATGTCACACGAGGTTCCGAGGGGGCGTCACCTTAAGCCACATCGTCCGGTCCAATCCGTAGAGCTGTTTGCCTTATTTCGAATAAACACATCCCATCTTGCAAAAATCAACGGCCGGGGGACCCTGTTGGTTATAATCGGGCCCTGTTCATTGCACTTGTTGTTTGCACAAGTTTAATATATTGCATTCAATATCAGCTTAAATGAACAACGTCTGGTGTAAAATGTATGTCAAAAGCAAAGTAAGTTCGTCATTTTATGACTTCTGTTAGCTTGGAATAGTCCTTTGAGATCAGCGAGGCTGATATAGAACTCAACGTAGTATTTCAATGTACTATGGTTCTTCACTTTTAACAATCCAAGGCCCACTGTAAAAAATTCACCAGTAAAAAGTTTTTTTTTTTCGTAGAAATGGCGTTGTTTTTTCTTTCTTTTTTTTTGTAAAATAACGTAAATATAATAAAGAATTGTAGAAAAAGTTATTATTTTATATTTTTAAATTTTAACACCATGATTTTAAAACTCTAAAGAATATTAAAAATGGAACTTGAAACAAAATGTTTTGTATCGAGTGAAAAAGAATCTATTTTCTTACCTATAAATGACGATTACTCATGTTTCCTTCGCATTCAGTATTATTAAAAATAATAGGAAAACTTATCATTGAAAATATGTTTTTTGTTGACGTATAAATGTTGCTTTTAAAATATTTTTCATCCATGAAGGCGGGCATCTGTGCATCCAAACTACTATTTTTCATTTATTCGAAGTACAATGAACGGTTTTACGACTTCAAAATGACATTTCGAAACATTTTCCCCTTAAAAAATGGCGTTTAAAGGATGGTAGCCTATAGGCTACCGTGCGCATTAGACGGTTAATAGGTCACTTTCAAATTGTAAGAGAGATCCCTACTGCGTCATCGCAGAACATGATCGCACTACTTTTGCGTACCCAAAATAACCCTCTCACACAACACCCACTCGAATATCATTCGAATAGTAAAAATCTGGAGTGACTCCACTCGAGTTACCGAACACTTACGATTAAGATCATTAGCAAGTATTTAAATAAATTTTAATCGATGAATCATTCAAACATATATACCAAATTGAAGCTTTCAAGATTCCCCCCCCCCCATAGGCCATAATTTAAAAGAAATCTTTGCCGTAGACCTGCAGAAAAACTATAAGTGCTATACACATCGAAATCACACATCGTAAGACCTTATACCGGTCTTACGATGGTGGTTTATAACCTATATACCCAATTTGAGCTGCATCGAATGCCCCGTTTAGGAGCTATCGTGTTCACTCACACACACACACACACACACGCACACACAAACACACACACACACACACCTTCTAAAAATAGCATAAATGAATTCAGAAGACCTCAAAACGTGTCCATACACCAAAATCTCGAAGTCGAATTTTTTCATGATGACAATGCTTTTCTTACATGGCACATGTTTGGAAAGTAAAAATCGCGAGCATTATTCTAACAGTGATACCCCATACCATTCGCACAGTGTAAATAGTCAATATTTATTATTCGATGAACCGATTATGGATTCTGCTCGGGCAGTAGTCATCGATCGTACGAACCGTTAGAATGGCCCATCCCACAGTGGAAGCCACCAATGCCTCTGTTGTCTCCAGCGGATCTTCTCTTTTGCAATATCAGGGAAATGATCATTCCCTTCTTTTTTAATAGTTCTTAAGCACATAAATACTGAACTAATCGGTGTCTTGAAGGGGAGTTTGCCTGAACTAAATCTCCGCCAAATCATTCTGGTGAGCTTATGAAATGGCCAAATCTGTGACTGGAGGGTGCGCAATAGAACGCCGTTTTTATGTAACGCAGTATTTCAAACATCAAAAACAACTTAAGGTAATCACACGATGCAGGGCATGCTTATCAGTTTCTTAACCCTTTAACGCACAGCGATCCCGCTCTGGGAACACCCAACTCTGACGTTTTGACTGTTGCCAGTCACGAAGAATTGACATTTGATTTCTATAAAAATAGTTGCGGGTGACACAGCTCCGCGAGAATCCTTTACTTTTTGGCACGTCCTTGGGTGTAAAAAACCTTGGTGTAAAAAATGGTCACTATTATTTTTAACAGCACTGACATCTAAAAAATGGAAGAATGCGGGAACATCTGCATAGATTGCCCCCTGCTGTAAAACGGGCAGCCGTTTCCATCGCTGGACTATTCGACCAGCAAGAGTGCGGTCGATCGAAACGTTCATCGCGTGCCACAGATCGAGAGACCTTTCTTTGACGCAGCTGGCTGTGCAACGGCTGCCCTTTTTTCAGCAGTGGGAAAGGATTGCTCCTCAAAGGGTTAAAGGATGGTAACCTATAGGCTACCGTGCGCATTAGACGGTTAATAGGTCACTTTCAAATTGTAAGAGAGATCGCAACTGCGTCATCGCAGAACATGATCGCACTACTTTTGCGAACCCTAAATAACCCTCTCACACAACCCCCACCCGAATATCCTTCGAATAGTAAAAATCGCGGACATTATTCTAATAGTGATACCTCATACTATTCGCACAGTGAAAATAGTCAATATTGACTATTCGATGAACCGATTATGGATTCTGTTCGAGCAGTAGTCATCGATTGTACGAACCGTTAAGATGGCCCATCCCACAGTGGAAGCCACCTATGTCTCTGTTGTCTCCAGCAGATCTTCTCTTTTGCAATATCAGGGAAATGACCATTCCCTTCTTTTTTAATAGTTCGTACGCACATAAAAACGAAACCAATCGGTGGCATGAAGGGGAGTTTGCCTGAACTCAATCTCCAAAACCAGATACATAGAACTATTTGTTGAAGGCAAATTACAACCAAGTATTTATCCCAAAGAACATATCTCGCTGATAATGGAACCTGGTTCAACATACTTTGGCCATATGTCACGATCTGATTTTAAGAATTTCACTGGAAATTTAAGAAAGTTTTACACGAATTCCATTGATCTTGGGACCCTCACAAGCATTGCCGGCGGTAGCGAATCATCGAATCCCGTAAAGAACAAAGTCTTCATCCGAAATCTAATAACGCAGTTCTCTAATCTAACTAAATCTCTGCAATGTCGAATTTGCCAGCTTCACACCATAGCAAATAGCCACTCCGAAATTTGCTGTCTATCCATCTATCAGATGATGGTTTCTTACGATCTAGATTATTACACTTGACATAAAATGCCACAGTTTGATCTGAAGTCGGGCTTTACATTATTCATTAAAACGCATGCTCCAATAATTGGATGCTTGGGCTGGCACGCTCAGGACTCGGATAGCAGGCAAATCAACGAGGTGGGTCCTGGGTAATGTAGTTACGATTGTGGTTGTACTAGAGAAGAACTGCGAACGTTACCGACTATTTTTCTACGGGACTGATTCATTAAAAATATAATTTTTGCTTTCTACATATTTTTGTCAAAAATGCATATTTTTCAGATATTTAGAGATTTCAAGCTCGATGTGCAACTCCTAGAAATCGTCACAGCCCCTACAGATTTTGCATACGTCTTATTCATAACAATATACAACTCCTAAAACATCGGGAGCCTAATAATTCGGAAAAGAATTTTTTGGGTCGATTTTTAAAAAAAGCCGTATTTTTCAAAATTTGAAGCGCGGGATTTTTGTATACGCGGCTTGCCGTGGTAACTTTTCCGTTGGATCCATGTTTTCTGCAGAGTGATTGGATATCGCTAACGGAAACATGGACTGTAACTTCAGATGATTTTCAAATACCAGGATTCACTTGGGTCGAACGGATAAACAGGGGTTTCCAAAAATGAAAGCCATCTGGAGTTATGATTTTTATAGAGGGACACTTTATAAAAAGAATATGAAACACTTTACCCGTGCCTACAGGAGCCAGATCAAATGTGTTCAAAAGGCCATTGCATATATTCAAGATAAAGTGAGATTTTCAGTTACATACCCTAATCCTCGAATTTCTTATGAAAATTAATGAGGCGCTGTATTCGAAACGTTACTGAAGGAGGATGATTGTAAGACTGTTTGAGTAGGATATTTTAACATAGAATTCAATTCCGATCCAGGATCCGATTTCATAACTGAAATGGACACTTTAGATTTTCCAATACGCACTCATCCAAAACATGTCACCACTAGGGGCCAAACAACCATGGATGCTATTTTCAGCCACAAAATGATGCGAACAGGAGTCTATAGGATCACTTACAGTAATCAGTTTCTTCTATATGGCAGAATGGATTGAATAGATTTTAAAATAAAACCTGAAATTCTTCCATCCGAGTGCGTATATAAAATCTGGAAGAATTTTAGATTTTTTTAATATATATATATATATATATATTAAGTGAGATTCTAGTGAAGTATTTCTAAAAGGAGAAATGGATCCTAAAATGACGCCGTTATGCAACACTATTACACGCACTTTAAAGGGGAATTTACTTTTTGGAAATCTCATGTAAAAACTTTAAAGTGGCGGATGACAAAAACGAGCAACTCTTCTCCTCTTGATGAAGTTATTTAGTGACCTGTGAAGATCAAACTTCTACTTTCATGAAGTTTTTATCTAAAAAATTAATAAAAACTACATCGTATGAACGATCCGTAAATATACAATGGATATTGATAACTTTTTACCCATCAAGAGTTATCTCACGTCATTATTTTTATCCAGCGTAAGAGTGAACCGATGATAGGCCCCGCCTTCTACGGAAGTTTTTTGAAAACAAAAATTTAGATGTACTGGTTCATTAAAAGGAGAAAAAAGAACAATTATATTAAATAACGCAATAATAACAATAATAAATACAGATGTTGGCATCCTATGTTTTGTGTTCATTTTGAAAAGGACTGCGCTTTAACATGTTTTTAATGAAGGTCGTCTCCGAGGCGTCACATGTGGTTGCGAGGGGGCGTCACCTTAAGCCACATCGTCCGGTCCAATCCGTTGAGCTGTTTGCCTTATTTCAAATAAACACATTCCCTCTTTCAAAAATCAATGTTGTTTATAATCGGGTCCTGTTCATTGCGCTTGTTGTTTGCACAAGTTTAATATATTGCATTCAATATCAGCTTAAATGAACAACGTCTGGTGTAAAATGTATGTCAAAAGCAAAGTAAGTTCGTCATTTTATGACTTCTGTTGGCTTCGAATATTCCTTTGAGATCAGCGAGACTGAAATATAGATTTTTTCGCGAGATTAAGAACACCAACGTAGTATTTCAATGTACTGTGGTTCTTCGTTTTTAACCCTCCAAGGCCGACCGTACAAAATATCCCAGTAAAAAGTTATTTTTATCGTTGAAATGGCGTTTCTTCTTTTTTAAAATAACGGAAATATAATAAACAATAGCAGAAAAAGTTATTATTTTATGTTTTTTAATTTTAACACCATGATTTTAAAACTCTAAAGAACATTAAAAATGGAACTTGAAACAAAATGTTTTGTATCGAGTGAAAAAGAATCTATTTTCTTACCTATAAATGACGATTACTCATGTTTTCTTCAAACTAAGTATTATTAAAAATAATAGAAAACTTATCATTGAAAATATGTTTTTTGTTGATGTATAGATGTTGCTTTTAAAATATTTTCCATCCATGAATGCTGGGCATCTGTGCATCCAAACTACTATTTTCATTTATTCGAAGAACAATGAACGGTTTCACGACTTCAAAATGACATTTCGAAACATTTTCCCCTTAAAAAATAGCGTTTAAAGGATGGTAGCCTATAGGCTACCGTGCGCATTAGACGGTTAATAGGTCACTTTCAAATTGTAAGAGAGATCGCAATTGCGTCATCACAGAACATGATCGCACTACTTTTGCGTACTCAAAATAACCCTCTCACACAACCCCCACCCGAATATCATTCGAATAGTAAAAATCTGGAGTGACTATACTCGAGTTACCGAACACTTACGATTAAGATCATTAGCAAGTATTTAAATAAGTTTTAATCGATGAATCATTCAAACATATATACCAAATTGAAGCTTTCAAGATTTCCCCCCCGATAGGCCATAATATAAAAGAAATCGTAGCCCTTGTTGAAAAACTATAAGTCCTATACACATCCAAATCAATACCGGTCTTACGATGGAAGTTTATAACCTATATACCCAATTTCAGCTCAATCGAACATATCATTTAAACGCTAGCGCACTTTCAAGAATTTTCCCCCCATAGGCCCCATAATGTAGAAGAAATCTTTGTCGTAACCCTGTAGGAAAACTATAAGTCCTATACACGCCCCAATCAATACCGGTCTTGCGACGGTGGTTGATAACCAATATACTCAATTTGAGCTCCATCGAATGCCCCGTTTAGGAGCTATCGTGTTCACTCACATACACAGAAACACACACACACACACATACATACATCTCGTAAAAACAGCATAAATGAATTCAGAAGACCTCCAAACGTGTGCATACACCCAAACCTCGAAGTCGAATTTTTTCATGAAGACAATACTTTCATTACATGGTACATGTTCGGAAAGTAAAAATTAGTGCATACAACGATCTATATATCGCGAACACAACGATCTATATATCGGTTAAAATCGCGAACATTATTCTAACAGTGATACCTCATACTATTTGCACAGTGTAAATAGTCAATATTGACTATTCGATGAACTGATTATGGATTCTGTTCGAGCAGTAGTCATCGATCGTAGGAAACATTAGAAAGTGCCCATCCCACAGTGGAAGCCACCTATGCCTCTGTTGTGTCCAGCGGATCTTCTCTTTTGCAATATCAGGGAAATGACCATTCCCTTCTTTTTTAATACTTCGTATCCACATACAGATTAAATCAATCGGTGGCTTGAAGGGGAGTTTGCCTGAACTGAATTTCCCCAAGATGATTCTGGTGAGCTTTCAAAATGCCCTGTGACTGTTGTGCGGGGAGGGGGCGCAATAGAACGCCGTTTTTGTGTCACTCAGTATTTCACCCATCAAAAACGACTTAAGGTAATCACACGATGCAGGGTCATTGCGTATATTCAAGATAAAGTGAAATTTGCAGTGACATACGCTCGTCCTCGAATTTCTTATAAAGATAAATGAGATGCTGCATTCGAAACGTTACTGAAGGAGGATGATTGTAAGACTGTTTGAGTAGGATATTTTAACATACAATTAAATTTCAATGAAGGATCCGATTTCATAGAAATAGACACTTTAGATTTTCCGATAAGCACTCATCAAAAACATTTCATCACTGCCCTACAACCAACAATTCCCAGTTTCTGCTCGGCCAACCACTGGCATTCATCGCAACCCATCGCTCACCGAAATTCGGTACTCGGCCCAGACACGGAATTCCATCTAAAAACGATGATTGTTATGTGTGCGGCAGACAGTGATCGGTCCGGTACCCATAAAACGATGATCGGAACGATATCCGGCCTGAGTTATCGGGCCATATGCCAAAATTTGATCAAAATACGCTGAACTGAAAAGAAATTTCGGCTCGCATAACGGCTGAGCGGCATTGAGCCGATGAAAATTGGCGCATGCGCTCTGTTCATGCAACAGTCGAGCGATGGCAACATCCGAGTATCTACCGGCAGACGCCATGTTTGATTTCATAAGAATAGGAGACGAAAAAAACTGAAGAAGTTTTTTGGTGGTGATAAGTCTATATTGGTACGTATAATCATTTGTAACAAATTTTTGACATTTTTAATATAGTATTGTCTATTATAAGTAAAGTATAAGTTCAAATCTCTGTAATTATTTTTTTCTCCCTTGATATTGTTGCATAACACTAATGGAATAACACTATTTTTTATTAGTATCTATTTCGTATCTTTACACGGCGTACAGTGTGTAATTTACACTAGTTCATACAGTTAATCGCTGTTTAGTTTTAAAATATACGGGTGAATTCTTCATTGAATCTAATAAAAAAATCATACTTCCGACCAAAAGAAGCCTATTTGGTACTTATGTATTTTACAGTCAATCAGCCAAAAAGTGCGATTTCGTGTGCGTGTGGAATACGTCAGATTCATTGTTAAAATGTAGTGCATTGCAATCCTTTGGCGAAAAAACTTGTTGGCGTGAATTATCGACGGTAAAATAAGTACCGATTATTTGCATCCGTTGACCATAAAAAAAAAGCCAAACGATGCGATTACTCGCCAAGACAGTTTCCAAAGGCATAAAGCGCAGATTTTTAGGGTTATGGAAATGAGAAGCTGTACAGCATTGATTTGATATTCAAACGACTGTTTTGTTTCGCTTTATAAAATTCGAAACCCGCGTTGATGAATTTAGATTAGATTAGAAATAGTATACGTAAGTACAGTGGTTTTTGTTTTCTTTTTTAAAGTAGACCACTGTTTTTTTGTCTTTTTTTGAAACAGAACACTGGTTAATGGTGATTTCAGAACCTGTGGATACTATAAACCAGACTGATACAGGGTGTCCCAAAAAGGTGGTAACGGGCTTTAATTCGTTATCTATTAGAGATAAGTGGACAGCGTAAATTGAGAAAAGTGTTCAAAATGAGGTCGGAAGTAAGACTCCGTTAAAAAAATTCCTCTCGTTAATTTTCAAAAAGTTACACTTTCTACATTTTTATATGACCCTCGTACAAAAGCATTCCCATACACTAATGAGGTGATGTACAAAATTTGGGAATTATATTTTTAAAAATTACATTTTAAGATAACCCCTCATACTAGGATGATCGCCCACCCATAGTGTTGCTATCACAACACAAACAAACAAACTGACATGAAATAAGACTTCAGAGGGTTCAAAAGTTGAAAAAAGAAGGGATATGTAAAAATCCGTCTTTGGGGTCATTTTCTGCATCCTGCAGTCTGAATCATGGTAGATTCTGCAAACGCAGAACATGAAAATTGTTATTGTTGCTTCGAAACCCTCTGGCCAACTGCTGAGCGGGATCAGATCCTTTATATAAAACGAAAATGGCCTTAATTGGGCAGCTTTCTTTTTGCTGATCACCAGTAAGGGGAATACCGGCTTATCCCGGGTCTCCCTCCTAAATTTTGGTCCAATTTCAGATGACAGCTGGATGACATAAGAGCTGAATTGGTACCCCAAAGAGAGATATGGATTGAACATCGAAAACATTGAAGTCATAACACATTTTTCGTGCATTAATTCCCTACGGCCAAGCAGGTGCTGCTTCCCTTTCGGAGTTCCAATGGGAACTGAGCTTAACCAACTGTTCTACTGCCGGACACATGGAAAATTTCTTTCACCTAATGTTTTGCTGTCTTTGTGAGTGCGTTGGGAAAATTTTTCGAGATACCGATGTGTTGGGGAAAACGCAGGGGTCTATTCAGAAAAAACGTTTTGGGTCTAGGGAGTTGAAGTAATATAAAGGTTGAAAATCCCTGATATAGAAATTACGTAAAAAAACATATGAAGCAGACTTACTCTGCATTTCCTATTCTTTGTGTAAATAAAGTTCTAAAAATTTTCTCTTTTTTTCCTAGAAGCTGCTCATAAAATAAGATGTTTGAAGATGCTGCTGCAAAACTCAAAGAAAATACTTCTTTTGTAAATTATGTGTATGATATATTTTTTGTAGAATAATTTCAATAAAAATTTTTGGAATTTACTTTATTTTAAAAATTATTATAGCGATCTTATGTCTTATGGTCTATGCTTTTTTAAAAAAACCTATTTTTCAAAACTGTAAGCTAGTTTCATAGGTTGGAACCTATGGTTAATAATCTTTTTTAAATTGTAAGCTAATTCAAGAAACTTCGGAAAGTCGATTTCCTATCACAAAAAAAAGTCCTAATGTGAACTGCACAATTTTCTTGTATGGCTGTTAAACTTTCGCATTCTTGATGCACTCTATTTAAATATATTGGAAACGTAAATGCGATACTTCAGTATCTCGTTAAGCGTAAGAGATATCACCAGGATGAGATTTCAGCATCGAAAACTTATTCCTGGCTGAAAAATTGGCATTTTTCTTTTGTTCGTCAGTTTGGCGACAAACGGCGAGATTTTAAGCATGACCAAAATAGTGACCCTAGCCAGTGGATTGTAATCAAAAATGAAAGTGCAGAACCAAATGTTATGACAGTCTTAAATACAAAATTTCAATATTCTATGGCTAACAGTTTTTACTTTTATTCGAGATACATACTTATTTTTAGTGCCAAAATTTGTAATATTGCCCCTAAATTTACCAAGCTTGGGGACAGTTGGCAATATTTTGGGCATGAGCTAAACAGAGATAGTTCAGGGATTTTTAATGTGAAAGGCATGTCCATAGACTTTAATGCACCGAAAGTCTTTCATATAACTCTGTAAATAAACTATTCATTTGAAATTTCTACGGCTATTCCTCTTTGAGTTAATCGAATTACACAAGAACATACGTAAATAAATACATGCGTACGAGCAGACGTCCCTCAAATTTCATCAAACTAGATCGAAAATGCAGCATGCCTACGTACAGACATTACCAAAATACTAGTTAAAGCGAGTTCTGGGATTAACCCTTTGAGGCGTAACCCTTTCCCAATGCTGAAAAAAGGGCAGCCGTTGCCATCGCTCGAATTAACTACCAGCAAGATGGCGGACGATCAAAACGTTCATCGCGAGCGACAGATCAAAAGACCCTTTTTTGACGCAGCTGGCTGTGCGCGCGCACAGCCAGCGCGCGTTTCGATCATCCACCATCTTGCTGGTAGTTAAGTCGAGCGATGGCAAAGGCTGCCCTTTTTCAGCATTGGGCAATCTATCCAGCTGTTTCCGCATTCTTCCATTTTTCAGCAAATGTCAGTGCTGTTAAAAATAATCCTGACGATTTTTTTACGAGAAATGACGTGCTAAAAAGTAAAGGATTCTCGTGGAGCTATGTCACCCGCAACTATTTCTATAGAAATCAAATCTATTCTTCGTGACTGGCAACAGTCAAAACGTCAGAGTTTGGTGTTCCCAGAGCGGGATCACTGCGCGTTAAAGGGTTAAGGCCAATTATCTACACGGGGGAGCTAGGCCTGTAGATGGGGTGCCCTCCGTTGGGGGTCTTTCTAAGGTGTCCTAACCTGTATTTACGCTAAATTTCAGTGGAAAACACGGAAAACTCCGAACGGTTAGGTCGGCGGATGCGACCTGGTTTTGAACCAGACACCTTCCGTCTTCTAGTTCAGAGCGCTATGCGCTCGGACTAGTTAAAACAAATCGACCATGTAACATTCGTATATAACGTCATACGTAGAGGGAGTATACGACTATAGTACGTTAACGTATAGTATAGTTACGTATATAGTACGACTATATACGTAAATAGATGGAGTATACGACAACCTACATGCATGCATATGCGCCACGTAGTAAAAGTGTATTTCTTCTATACTGTATTGCTTCTGCACTGCATTATCATATAAGAAAAATGCGTTTACAAATACATTTCAAAGATAAAAGAAATCTGTAAAACACTTGTGAATGTTATCATTCGAATTGCATCGTAGGGACGGAAAGGGTTAAATGCATGTCAACATCACATAAGAACTTATCGAAAAGTGATGCTCACCCTGGTGTTTGGCCAGCCTGATGCATAAAGTGAACGGGCCGGTTCCCTATATCCGTGTTCAAACCGATGAAAACTCAACGGTTAGACTACTTCGGACGTCTCCACGTCCGAGGGGACATGAACTGTGTGTATCCGAGCACTTTCAAAGTAAACGGCCCGATTCCTTCTCAACGGCTCAAGGCTACGTGGCCGGTGAAGGCCCGAACAAAATTGCTAGTAGGGTGGGGACTAAACAACAATGGGTGCAGTTTTCAGCAACAAAATGATTCGAAAAGCAAGCAGTCTATAGGATCACTTAGAGTAATTATTTTCCTCTATATGGCAAAATTGATTGAATAGATTTTTAAAAATCCAACCGAGTGCGTATATAAAATCTGGAAGAATTTTAGATTTTTTTATTATTATTATTTTTTTTTTTAAGTGAGATTCTAGTGAAGCATTTCTAAAAGAAGAAATGTATCCTAAAATGACGCCGTTATGCAACACTATTACACGCACATTACAAGGGGAGTTTACTTTTTGGAATTCTCTGGTAAACACCTTAAACTGGCCGATGACAAAACGAGCAACTCTTCTCCTAATGATGAAGTTCTTTAGTGAACTGTGAAGATCAAACTTCTACCTTTATGAAGTTTTTGTCTAAAAACCTAATAAAAATTACACCGTATGAACGATCCGTAAATGTACAATGGATATTGACAACTTTTTACCCATCAAGAGTTATCTCACGTCATTATTTTTATCCAGCGTAGGAGTGAACCGATGATAGACCCCGCCTTCCACGGAAGTTTTTTGAAAAAAAAAATTAGATCTACTGATTCATTAAAAGGAAAAAAAAAAGACAATTATATTAAATAACGCAATAATAAATACAGATGTTGGCATCCTATATTTTGTGTTCATTTTGAAAAGGACTGCGCTTTAAGGGCGTCTCCCAGGCGTCACACGAGGTTGCGAGGGGGCGTCACCTTAAGCCACATCGTCCGGTCCAATTCGTAGAGCTGTTTGCCTTTTTTTCGAATAAACACATTCCATCTTGCAAAAATCAACGGCCGGAGACCCTGTAGGTTATAATCGGGCCCTGTTCATTGCACATGTTGTTTGCACAAGTTTAATATATTGCATTCAATATCAGCTTAAATGAACAACGTCTGGTGTAAAATGTATGTGAAAAGCAAAGTAAGTTCGTAATTTTATGACTTCTGTTAGCTTGGAATAGTCCTTTGAGATCAGCGAGGCTGAAATAGAACTCAACGTAGTATTTCAATGTACTATGGTTCTTCATTTTTAACAATCCAAGGCCCACTGTAAAAAATTCACCAGGAAAAAGTTTTATTTTTTCGTAGAAATGGCGTTGTTTTTTCTTCTTTTTTTTTGTAAAATAACGTAAATATAATAAAGAATTGCAGAAAAAGTTATTATTTTATATTTTTTAATTTTAACACCATGATTTTAAAACTTTAGAGAACATTAAAAATGGAACTTGAAACAAAATGTTTTGTATCGAGTGAAAAAGAATCTATTTTCTTACCTATAAATGACGATTACTCATGTTTCCTTCGAATTATGTATTATTAAAAATAATAGGAAAACTTATCATTTAAAATATGAATTTTGTTGACGTATAAATGTTGCTTTTAAAATATTTTCCATTCATGAATGCTGGGCATCTGTGCATCCAAACTACTATTTTCAATTATTCGAAGTACAATGAACGGTTTTACGACTTCAAAATGGCATTTCGAAACATTTTCCCCTTAAAAAATAGCGTTTAAAGGATGGTGGCCTATAGGCTACCGTGCGCATCTGACGGTTAATAGGTCATTTTCAAAATTTAAGAGAGATCGAAACTGCGTCATCGCAGAACATGATCGCACTACTTTTGCGTACTCAAAATAATCCTCTCACACAACCCCCCACACGAATATTATCGGAATAGTAAAAATCCTTAACACTTTTCGAATAGTGAAACCGCCAATACTGTTCACACATTGAAATCAGTCAATATTTACTATTCGATGAACCGATTATGGATTCTGTTCGAGCAGTAGTCATCGATCGCACGAACCGTTAGAATGGGTCTATCCCTCAGTGGAAACCACCTATGTCTCTGTTGTCTCCAGCGGATCTTCTCTTTTGCAACATCAGGGAACTGACCATTCCCTTCTTTTTTAATAGTTCGCTCTGTCAAGAAACTTTTACTCATCGGTGGCTTGAAGGGGAGTTTGCCTGAACTGAATCTCTGCAAAATGATTGTGGTGAGCTTTCAAAATGGCCTGTGACTGTTGTGCGGGGAGGGTGTGCAATAGAACGCCGTTTTTATGTAACTCAGTATTTCACCCATCAAAAACGACATAAGGCAATCACACGATGCAGGGCATGCATATGAGTTTCTTAACATGGGTACTAAGTTTCGCAGCACTTTTCAAATTCGAAATCCAAAGGCGGTAGGGGGCCAAAACATGCATACACACAGTTCTTGGGGTGTCCCAAAAGTGTCGTAACAGCCTCTTCAATTCGTTAACTATTTAGAGACAAATGGCCACTGCAAACTGGAAAAAATAATAATAATAAATAAATAAACGAAATAAGGTAGGAAAGAAGATTACGTTGAGAGACGCCCTCTCCTTCATTTCCTAAAAAAAGTGGCACTTTTTAAATGTCTCCCCGCACAAAAAAATGTCCCAGTGAGTAAAATGTGCCCCCTACACACATGAGGTGACGAACCTATTGGAGAATTATATCCTATCGAGAACGGGGAGTTGTATAGAAGAGCAAAGGAATACACAGATCCAAAGATATCGCCTTGCCTATCTTTAATGATTTTTTATGGAGATTTCGGGTCCACTGTTTCATTTCGAATAATAGATATGAATTCAAATTTTGCGGGATCCAATACAGATGTTGCTACCCTAAATATATTAATTTTCATTTTGTAAAGAACTGCTTTAAGGTGTCTCTAACAAGGGGCGTGCCCAAGGGCGTCGCGTTAGACAAGAATTTATTGGAAACTTAGATGAACTGATTGTTGAATTCATGGGCCTGACGGGTTTACTTGCAAACCTTAAACAATTCAAAGCAATTCAATTATCACCTATTTCGAAATATTTTCAACAATAGGAAACAATATGTCCCTCCAATGTTACATGCCAGTGGACGCCAATGTTTGAAATGACTACACACTAGGGTGGATCGAAAAAAATTTTTTTTTCAAAATCTTTATCTCCTGAGGTCTCAAACGTTGTACATTGATATGAATAAGACGTGTGTAAAATATGAATGTTCTACGACAACATCTTTGGGTTGCGCATCGAGCTTGAAATTTAGAAATTTTTTAAAAATACAACTTTTTTTAAAAATCGACCCAAAAATTATTTTCCGAATTATTAGGCTCGCGAGGTTTTAGGAGTTGTATATTGTTATGAATAAGACGTATGCAAAATCTGGAGAGGCTATGACAATTTCTAGGGATTGTACATACAGCTTGAAATCTATAGATATCTGAAAATTATGTGTTTTTTGAAAAGATTATGTTGAAAGCAAACTTTATTTGTTAAAAATAATTTGGGCCTTTTATATGTTAAAACTAGCTGAAGTACCCGTTCTCCGCACGGGAATGAATGGACTTTTTGATATTACGATTTGTGGTGATTACCATTCATTGTAATAAACAGATATAGCAAAGTGGATATCGCGTTATATTGTGTCCAATAATCATGCATACCGAATTGCAAGGCAATCGTTTGTACGGTGCAGAAGGCCATGCGGCGTAGCGCAATCTAGTGGCGAGTTTTAGCAAAACGGATACGGCGAAAATATTTTTCGCATTCAGATATCGATGTATACGAATTTTCATGACTATCGGCTGGACAGTCCTGAAGTTCATGTGTTGACGCGACATCTAGTGGCAAGTTATAGGAAAATGGATAGCGCCAAACTCTTCCCCGTGTTCAAATATCTATGTGTACCTATTTTCATAGCGATCATTTGCACAGTCAAGAAGTGATACACTGCAGGGCCATCTAGTAGTTAATTAAAGTAATGATTTGCTACAGCGCCGTCAAGTGGCGAGTTATAGCAAAATGGATAACGCCAAAATATTCTCATTGTTCAAATAGCTATGTATACTGATTTTCATAGCGACCGTTTGAATGGTCAAGAATTTGGCCTGGTGCAGCGTCATCTAGTGGCGAGTTAAAATAATAATGCATTGCAGTGTCATCTAGTGGTGAGTAAAATCAAAAGGAACACAGAATATATTCTTCGTGCTGAAATGTGTAAGTATAAGAAATTTTATGCCGATAGGTCGAACGGTATAGAAGTTGATGCTTTCAGCGCCATTTAGCGGCAAGTTACAGCAAAATGGATAATGAAAAATATTCTCCGTGTTCTAATATTCGCGTGTACCAAATTTCATCGAAATCGGTTGGACGATATTCGCATAGCAAACGGCTAAACGGAATAGAATTCGACGTTCTGCTGTGCCACCTGGTGGCAAGTTAGAGGAAAACGGATAGCATAAAAAGCTTCTCCATGATAAAAGACTTAGGTGAACCAAATTTCATGGTGCAACGGTGCTCAACGGTGCTGGAGTTTTTCAACCTCATACACTCATACCAACATTCATTTTTATCTATAACCAGTGTCATTATATATCCCAGTCTCAAATAAAATCCAGTTTCAAATCTAAGCCTCGCCAAAGTGCCAACATACGCCATTTTGCAAGCGTTTTTTCAGGAAATCGTTCGAAGCATTGACTTAGCAGCAATAATATATGGGAAATGGTTCGACCGCGAAAAAGTAAAGCAAGCCTTTATTTGAAAAGTTGAATCCCTTAATACAGCCGATTTTTTAAAATTATCAACTATAGCGTGTTTTATTCATCATTACTCCGATGTACTAAATGAGAAGATTTCAATTTTCTGAAATTTGGCGGAATTCCCCCAACTTAAATCAATGTACTCATTTGGCGAGAATTCTGGAGATAGATCAATTGAAATCCCTTAATAACTGCATTATTTCTTCACGGATCATTAAAATTTAACGCTGTATTCTAATAAAACCTTTGCACTTGATTTCAAATATCTATTTCCTTAAGCTCTCAATAAATTGCGCCAAGCCGAAATCTGTGCAAACCGCTAGAACTCACTTTCACAAAATCGGCATTTGAGCCATTTTATTTTTTCGCCAAACTAAAATAATTTACCTATTAGCCTCGGAAATCTTCAATTCTTATTGTTTTGCGTGTAAAGCATTGCATTCCTGCTCTGATTTCCCATGCACACGATATTATAATTTAAAAAAAAATAACCTTACGAATATAAACTAACAAAAAAAAATCATTATTATTCTTTTATTTTTACTTTGAGAATTTAAAACATTTTATTCGGCAAAATCGCCACACATGGCAACCACGATTCTTATTTCACACTTTTTTCACTACAGGGGTTACAATTACGGAAAGTTTTTTGCGTGAAGAGCATAAAAAATCTCTTAAATTCCGGGAACGGGTGGACTTTCAAAGTTTTAAAGTGGACTATGATTTATTCTATATTATTTTACATATCTGTGCTAAATTTCAGGCCGATAGGTCCATTTTTGTGGATTTGTATACGAACGACATTTTATTCGGCAAAATCGCCACACATGGCAACCACGATCCTTATTTCACACTTTTTTCACTACAGGGGTTATAATTACGGAAAGATTTTTGCGTGAAGAGCATAAAAAATCTCTTAAATTCCGGGAACGGGTGGACTTTTAAAGTTTTAAAGTGGACTATGAGTTATTCTATATTATTTTACATATCTGTACTAAATTTCAGGCCGATAGGTCCATTTTTGTGGATTTGTATACGAATCAAATCCACAAACAAACAAACAAACAAACAAACAGAATTTCATTTTTATTTATAAGATATATTTAGAGAAGCTTAGTAAATCACAAAAAAAATAGCTAAGTTAGAGGAATGCTGAGATGACTCGCAGAGAACGAAACGGAAGAAGGATTTAAAAATTTCTTTGGATTGTGTATTGATAGGAGGAAGTACAAAACCAGATACATAGAACTACTTGTTGAAGGTAAATTACAACCAAGTATTTATCCAAAAGAACATATCTCGCTGATAATGGAACCTGGTTCAACATACTTTGGCCATATGTCACGATCTGATTTTAAGAATTTCACTGGAAATTTAAGAAAGTTTGACACGAATTCCATTGATATTGGGACCCTCACAGGCATTGCCGGCGGTGGCGAATCATTGAATCCCGGAAAGAACAAAGGCGTCATCCGAAATCTAATAACGCAGTTCTCTAATCTAACTAAATCTCTGCAATGTCGTATTTGCCAGCTTCACACCATAGCAAATAGCCACTCCGAAATTTGCTGTCTATCCATCTATCAGATGATGGTTTCTTACGATCTAGATTATTATACTTGACCTAAAATGCCACAGTTTGATCTGAAGTCGGGCTTTACATTATTCATTAAAACGCATGCTCCAATAATTGGATGCTTGATCTGGCACGGTCAGGACTCGGATAGCAGGCAAATCAACGAGGTGGGTCCTGGGTAATGTAGTTACGATTGTGGTTGTACTAGAGAAGAACTGCGAACGTTACCGACAATTTTTCTACGGGACTGATTCAATAAAAATATAATTTTTGCTTTCTACATATTTTTGTCAAAAACGCATATTTTTCAGATATTTATAGATTTTAAGCTCGATGTGCAACTCCTAGAAATCGTCACAGCCCCTATAGATTTTGCATACGTCTTATTCATAACAATATACAACTCCTAAAACATCGGGAGCCTAATAATTCGGAAAAGAATTTTTTGGGTCGATTTTTTAAAAAAGCTGTATTTTTCAAAAATTTCTAAATTTCAAGCTCGATGCGCAACCACAAGACGTTGTCCTAGAACATTCAAATTTTACGCATGTCTTATTTATATCAATTTACAACTTTTGAGACCTCAGGAGATAACGATTTCGAAAAAAAAAATTTTCGATCCACCCTACTACACACAAATACACTTTCGCAAAAACAAATGTCGTTGATGTAACTTATCTTTTGCTTTTTGGGTGGGGGCGATTCTAGTCCTTATTTTGAATGACTTTTCTTTACAAGTTTTGACTTAGGATGGATTTTCAGACCAGTTTTTAATTACTTTCCGAACATGTACCATGTAAGGAAAGTATGGTAATCATGAAAATATTCAACTTCGAGATTTTGGTATATTGACACGTTTTGAGGTCTTCTGAATTCATTTATGCTATTTTTACAAGGTGTGTTTGTGTGTGTGTGTGTGTGTGAACACGATAGCTCCTAAACGGAGCATTCGATTGAGCTCAAATTGGGTATATAGGTTATAAACCCCCGTCGCAAGACCGGTATTGATTTTGGTGTGTATAGTACTTACAGTTTCTTTACAGGGATACGAACAAAATTTCTTTTACACACGGAGAAAAAAAATATACCCCTCTCATCTAGAACGAATAGGTGGCTGTTTTCTGTGTCCCAAAACTAGAAGAATAGATAGCAGAATGATGCGTGTAGGTGATACACACAAGTAGTATAGACGAAATCGTCAAGAATTTCTAGTCCGTAGTATGGTAGTTAATCACACTAGAATGTCTAGTTTGTGTAACGAGAAATTATCGTTCGATTTCTGGAGTACACTCATGATCTGGATTCTCGGTTAAGTAACTATATTCTCGTGTACGGATCGATTTACAAATATTTTCATCCTGATACTCTAGCTGAGAGATCTAGAAATTATCTAGGCGCGTTAACAAGAAGCTCTAAAGCCTTCCCGTCCATGCGTATGCTCTTTCGAGAGGCGATGTGACGTCACAGCCCCGGTTCCTTCATCGCACAGCAGCAAAACAACAGCTTCGTAATTCGTTTTTGTTTTTATTTACAGCAAGCAACGGCTGGCGGGAATTCGATTCATTCTATCTTATCATATTTAAATTTTCACAATAGTAGATTGACTCATTTGATAAATTCTAGTTATTTCGATAGAAGATGGGACAAAAAATGTTTTGTTCCCCCCTCCAGAATTATTTTTGGTACTGTCAATGCTGAAGTTATGCTGTCCACGTAATCCTGATTTGGAAGTTTATTAAACTGTAAAAGGTAAGTCTCGTTGCAAGTATTTTACTTTGTTATTAACTTAGGAACTTTTTAATTCAGACGCAGACGCATATATTACTTACAATGTACTTAAGAACAAATGTAAACAGACTTCAGTTTTTATGAATGAGCTGCTATACATCAACGACAAATTAATCGTTCAAGCATTTGTTTACAATTCGTTTTATACTGTTGTTTATCTTTTGTTTATAATTCTTCAGATTTATAGAGCTGTCAATTATTACTGTCCTAAACAATGCTAATTAAATGAAATTTATATCATGAATGTAAAACTTTTAAGTAATTTTTGTTTAGCTTGAGCCATTATTGCTGGAAACAGCATTCATGTATAGCTTTGATGCCCGTAAATTGCATTAAGCTGTGTGTCTTGATACACATTTTTGGGGCGTTCAATCTTCCTTTCGTTTTACATCTAATTATTCTTGTAAATTGAGATTCATATTATTTACACTAAATCTATTTTCTGAATTTGTTTCTGATTTTCTGTATTTGACTAAATGTTTCATTTGCATTTCAACAGAGTAATGTTAAATTTATGTTAGATAAGTAGAAATGAGCTTAGTATAATACTTAGTACTTGGCTACACTTAATTAGCACTATTTAGCAGCGGTTCCCAACCTTTTAACATTGTGCCCTCCTCAACACAGGATAACTTACAATGTCGCCCCACCTCACATTCTTCGGTATACATACTACAGTTTTTTTTTTAATACTTCAGCGATGAACACTAAGTAGCCTTTAATATAAAATAATGTTTTCAGTAAAGTTTGAATTAACATTTTAAGAAAAAGTAGATGCTTTGGAGTAAAAATAAGATTAAATATGATTTTTCAAACATGGTTTATCACTTGCTCTTTGCCCGTTTTTCTCGAGGACCCCGTAATAAGCACTTTTCAAGGAGGGCACGTCCCATCAGTGGGGAACTGCTGCTCTAGGCCAGTAGTTCCCAACTTTTTAACATTGTGCCCCACCAACAAAGGATAACTTGGGATGACCCCCCCCCCCTTCAGATTCCTCAGCATACATACTTTTTTATTCTTTTAAAATGAATACTTAGTCACCTTTTCCACAAAATATTGTTATCGGTAAAGTGTCAATAAATATTTCAAATGTAATATAGATTGGGTTGATTCCTAGTTTAGGATGCTTCTTTGCCAACATGGCAGTAAAAGGTTTAATGTGGTAACCCTGGACACTTTTGTTTTCTGGCAACATTGTTTCAGTTCCAAGAGACAAGACGGGAAAATGCACCAAATTGGGGATTTTTGAAAACACGTCAAGAAGCACCTTAAATTAGGAATTAACCAATAGATGTTTTGGAGTAAAAATAAGAAGAAATAAGAATATTTTTTAAACATGCATTACCACTTGCTGTTTACCTGTTTTTCTCACATACCCCTGCAAACGTTTTGCGCACCCCCAGAGGGGGCACGTCTCACCGGCTGGGAACCGCTGACATATAGAATAATATACTGGTTGTTTCAAAAAAGATGTGAAAAGTGATTATATTTTTAACCGTAAGGCAGGTATGCCAAAAAGGGGGTGCAGTTGCACCCCAACAAAGAATGGTGCCGGGTTATTATGGTGTGGTAACTTTCACTAGAAACTGTTAAACGTGCTTTATGGGAAAATTTCAGCTAAATTAGAATTTGAGAAGTCAACAGGGTCAGATACGCCCACTGGGTAGCCAGGAAATTTTTCAGTCGGCCGGTCACTTTCACATGGATGTCATAAAATATTATGTGTATGTTCGTTCAGAGTAAAATGTAAGTGGTTTGCCATTTACATATATTTACCAGGCCGGTGTAATCAGTTGCATCCAGCACTGGAAGTCAACAGTGTCTAACATAACACATTTATTTAAAGAAGTAAGAAGTAAAAAGTAATTACATTTTTCTCACTTTTGAAACATCCTCAGTTAGTGATGCAACTGATATCAGTTTGGCTGGGTACTGAATACAGTTGAACTCGTTTATAACGAGCACAAAGGGTTCCGTAACATTTACTCGTTAAATCAGAGTGCTCATAATAAACGGGTCCTTAAGGCAGTCATGCAACCAGAAGGGGGGGGGCTTGGGAGGTCAAATGATTGAGTTTGCTTAAAATTTAATTAATACTTACTTACTTTAATTACATTAATTAATTTAATTAAATACTTTTCTTAATTTAATGAAAATTAACCCCCCCCCCCCAACCAGCAAAAAATTACTAGTTGCGCTACAGTCTTAAAGGAAAGAAACAATAAACGGAAAGAAAAATAAAGGAAAAGATTCTTACCGAAACATTTTGTTTTTTTCATTAATCTACAGATTTGAAATAGTTTGTTAGCTTACTCTGAACTCGTTCCCTGTCTCTTTCCTGTGCTATTGTTCTTCGGAGAAGACTCCTTGCCCGGAAAACATCATCACTGACATCCCTCGCTTCAAAAAAGGTCTGCATTTTTTCAGCGAACTCCAACATCGTAGAACAAGTTGGGGGTGGTTCACTTTCTTCATCTTCATCAGTGTCCTCATCGCTTTTGTCATGTTTTTCTGCTGAATTTGCTAGTACGTCAGCTACAATATGTTCAGTGGTCGGTACATCTGAGGTCATCAGCTCTTCATCGATGGATACATAGTTGTGAAATCATTTCCGAATTTGCAGTTTGTATGAAATTGACAACCTCTTCTTCCTCAGTGGATTGACCTTCTTGACAACTCTCCAATCCAGCCTTATGGAAACACTTGATGATGCATGTTGATGTGACATTTTCCCATGCATCGTTCATCAAACGTATCGCTTCCAGTACGTTGACATTGGTATTTGATGCTATTTCACTTCTATCTCTTCTGTCCAGAAGCATCAAAATCAGTTGCTTACTAAAGTGGCACTTGAAACTTCTTATGACTCCTTGGTGCATAAGCTGGCTAACAGATGTAGAATTTGGTGGGAAAAATTCAATTCTGATATTGGAAAGTCCAGTGATTTCGGGATGAGCTGAACAATTGTCTATCAAAAGGAGAATTTTACGATTTTCTCTCCGCAGTTGTCTCTCCCATTTTGAAATGAATTTTGTGAAAATGTCCGAAGTCATCCAGGCTTTTTGGCTATGATCATAGTCTGCTGGTAGCTTTTTCACATTTTTGAAACATCTAGGGTTCTTTGATTTGCCGATAATCAAGAATTTTTTCTTGTCATTGCCAGACATGTTCGAACACACTAAAGCTGTTAGCCTATTTTTCGAGAGCTTGCCTTCAATGCATTTTTCACCTTTAAATTTTAAGGTATACTGTGGAGTTACATTGTATAATATCCCTGTTTCATCAGCATTATAGATGTCATCTGCTGCGTATCCTTCTCTGACAGGCCTGGACTGGCCAGAGTGTCTGACTGTCTGCAGATGGGTGGGCCCCAGCCCTCGGCAGTCCCTCCCTGCTGCCCAAACAGAAAAAAGAAAGAAAAAAAATGCTATACTGATTGGACTTGAATGAAGTTTGACACATAAAATTTTTTTTTGCAGCTGCAATTGGCCCCAGAAGGCTTCAAAACACTTCATTTTAAATGTAGTTCTCAATTTTTTGAGTGAGGGTTCTTGAATGAACAAGGGATTAATTAATATGAATGACACATATTAATTAATAGATCAATACTTTATGAATGCATTAATAATCAATAATAACACCATACCTCCCACATACCCCGAAAGTTAACACATCCTATTATTTATCAGTTGCACAATAACCAGCCCCCCTCCCCCTTCTCTTGAGACGGGCGGGCCCCTCCCTCCCAGTCCAGGCCTGCTCTCTGATGCCTGGCCACTTTTCACTCAACCATGTTTGCGGACTTTGCTCCACTGCATATTTTTCCAAAAGTTATGCCATGCCTAACTTTAAAATGATCAATCCATCCATTTGAACACACGAACTCAGAATATCCAAATTGTTCAGCAAATTTTTCTGCTTGCACTTTTAGAATAGGTCCACTCACAGGAAAACCAGCACTACGTTGCACCTTCATCCATTTCAATAACGCTTTGTCCAAATCCTCTTTGGAACACTTCTTCAGTTGTTTACAGTCTGTTTTATTTTGGTCATATACATCCATTAACTTGCCATTGTTTTTTAGCAGTGTGGAAACAGTAGATGAAGACAATCCATACCTTTTGCAGATTTCGACATTTTTAACACCGTCATCCAACTCCCGTAAAATTTGTACTTTTTGATCAACCGATAAAGCTTTGCGTTTCAGCATAGTGAGAGGATAAACATTGTCGTGTTTACTCAACGAACTCAGGTCAAAGAATGACCATCTGACCCTCCTACTTGACCACTACACTTAGCAGGTGCAGCTGTTCTCCCCCTTCCACCCCACCCCCCTTATTTACAATACGCACCGAATTTGTGAACCATCCCTATTGACATTGGAATGCTGGAGGAATTTTTCCTCCGTGGAAAAAGAACCGTGGAAGCTACAGAGAAGAAAAAAAAGATCAGAGAGTAAGACTAGAAAGATGAGAAAAAAGATTGCAAGACAGAAGAAGTATTGCTCGCTAAAACCAGGTCTTGCTCGTTAAAAGCGACTTCTGTTCCATAGACTTGACATTGATCCAACCAAATATTCTCGCTTCCCTTGGTAAATCCGAGTTCTCGTTGAATCCTAGCTTATTATAAATGAGTTCGACTGTATCTGGCCACACTTTACCCGGTTATCTGGCAGTAGTATGTTTTTTTTTTCTTATGTATCATTCAGCTATTTTTTTTTAAAAACTTTCTCAATCGCTTTCAAATCATTTAAAAATCATAATGTCATTGATGAATCAGCTCTCCTTCAGGAGTTAGATAAAAATCTTACAAAATCAGTAATTAAAAGAAAAACACCTCCACTCAACTGTTAGAAAATCAATGCCATGACTTTCCCTACTTTATCAAGAAAAAGAAAAAAAAAACTTCTTTCAAAAGCCAGCAGTACTACAGCAAATAGACTATTCTCATAAGCATCCTCATAATAATAATAAAGTAACTAAATTCTACAAAGAATGGTAGAACTAGTTCATAGTTTTTTTGCGCCATAATTTACCAATCTTAAAAAAGATAGAAGTGCTTAATTTTTTTCTCAGATTCTCTCTCCCTCTACATGATAAAATATATTCTAAGAAGTATTGAAAGCAAAATCTTTTCACCAAACTTTGTTTTTCTCATTTTTTATTTTTGCAGTTTTTAGAATTTATTTATTTATTATGTTTATTTATGTTATTTCTCAGTATAATAATTTTAGGTTGGATGTACTGCCAGATATTTGTGTAATATTGGCTATTGCCAATTCGGCTATAAGTAAAACAGGGTTAATTAACTATTATCAGTATTACTGAGTGAGTGGAAATAATATTCTCTGCACCCTTTGTAATTTTTCATTTTATCATTTCAATTTGCTCAAAAAGATTTTTGTTTGTGTTAGATTTTATCCCCCCCCCCACCCGAAATAATTCCTATAAGTGGTCTGTGGGTAAATTGGAAGTGGAAAAGTGGTCTGCAGTTTAAGTTGAGTTGGGAGCCGCTATTTTAAATAGTTGACAAGAACATGAAAGGAGATGGTGATTTGGACTAAAAATCTATTGATCTAAATTAATCAGTTGAATTTACAAATAAATAAATATATTGTGTAAAATGAATTAAGCTAATAGACATAACATGCAATAAAAATACTTATCGCAAACAGGATTTTGCTTTTTTAGTCAAATTCCAAAACCTCAAGATGTTTGCTTAGATGTTTTTTCAACCATGCTCTTATGGTAAACAGATGTTACAATTCTCAAATTTCAATTTTGTTGTTTAAAAAGTTTTAAAATAATGTACATGAAATGAATGCCAGGACAGCTGTATTTAACACACAAAATGTTTAATTATCAAAAGCTTTGTTTAGTTATAAAAAAAAATCTTGTATTTTTTTTAAAAACCTTATAAAAACCTTCTCATGATGTAATTTAAACTATTTTACAATGTTTAAGTATGTCGGAAGAAATTTTAGTTTTATGGAAGTAATTCTGCATAACACGTTTCTTGTTCTATGATTTGGACAGCTATATTTTGGTTTCATCTCTACTCATTTCTTTTTTAAAAATGTATTATTAAATACCGTAATACCTTGAATATAACAGGATATTTTTTGACTGATCATTTTCTGCTAAAAACCTAACTTTATACTAAATTTGAGATCAAAATGTAAGATTTTTCTTATCTTGATGAAAAATTTCAAGATCACATTATATTCGAGCTAATACGGTACTGTGCTTTTTAATGTGTATCACTACTAGAAACTGTTTTAATAAAACCATGCTAAAAAGAAATAAATTTTCTTATACATTGTTTACCAAAAAAAAAAAAAAAAAAAAATTTACACGGACAGCAAATGTCACCAAATTTTGAAAATGTCTCATAAAAATAAATTGTTTCATTGTCCTTACATATTTTTGGGACAGCTTAATTTGAATTATATTTTCTCTCTATTCTAAAAAAAAGTAAAGGCCGCTGGCACTGTCAAAGCTTGTTGACCTAACTCCTCCTAAACCGTAGGGATTTGAGTTTCGATTAAGGTGCCCACAGATTCGAAAAATTCCGAGGTACCTGCTAAGCTGATTTAAATTTTGAAAATCGAATTATTTTAGAAGATATTAATAAAAACTGAAAAAATAAACCGAACGGTTGCCAGATTTGGCATAAAATCACTCATTTCTTTGCAACAAAGCATTTCCAAGTATCTAGAATCGCGTGAAATTTACAAACATGTTAGAATTACCCCCATTTTACGCCAAAATAAAAACTATATGAAATAAGTAACTCAAAATGTGTTACACAAAGTTGACAATTTTCAAATAGTAAGTTCGCTTAGACAACAGGAGTTTAGAATTAGCGATTATTCATTTTTCCAAAACAGAATAACTAATATCTTGAAAATGAAAAATAATTGAAATGCAGATTATTTTAAAGCCGGTTCTCGTCTAGCTGAATTATTTGCTACCAGTAGAAATATTTCGGGGCGTTAACTATGCCATTATAGGAGTTATAGTACACTTTGGATATTTGCTAGCGCGACGAGATGGTATAATTCGTGGTGTTAAGTATGCCAATCTGCAAACGATTATGTAAATGAAAATATAGATAATGGTTTTCCGGTAACCTTAAATGAACAGTAAATATAGGTTGTAAGCATGTGTAAATCGCCAAATAATGAAAAGTCGCCATTGGTGGCAGGCTATTCTATCTGTTCCATAGCTTTTATTAACTTTACATGTACGCAAGTCGCCAAATAATGAAAAATTGCCATGGGTGGCAAATTTGCAAGGTGTCCAATAGGTTTTACATTATTAAAAATACAGATGTTCTGATTTTATTATGCTTTAGCTCCTAATTAATATAACTTTTGAATGGCAACATTAAATATCATTGTGTTTCTGAGGAGTGCAAATAATTTTTCCAGCGATTATAAGCAGAGTCCGCACTCCAGGTGGAGTATAGCTCAGGACCCGTACAACACGGATTCCCATAACAAAATATCTTCAATGCAAGAACCAAGCAATGTGTAGCTCGGTCACATTCTATCTGATCCAATCTTCGGGTTTTGTCTATTGAAATTATGTCTTTTTTACGAATAAGCCTGATTAGGGGCCGAATGCCTCATACGAAAAGCGAGCGTAGCGAGTCTGGGGGCCTTGGCCCCTAGTTTTCTAAAATCTGTAATATAAGCATGATATTGCAACTGCAATCCTATACCTAGTTATCATATATCTTGATTCTTATTACTCTTTTTTTTTTTTTTTTTTTTTTCAGATAAACAGAGTAACAGGATTAATCAGCGGAAGTCTTATCAAACCTTCTTTAGTCCTTCTATGTTCTGATTAGCTCATTGTTGGATCTGCAGCAAAAAAAGAGCGCTGATAAACAAGACCTATGAATGCCTCTCTTACACACCTTAAAAGCTTGTATGAGGAAGAAGCCTTAAGAACTGTTAAATTGCCTTGAAGTTTGAGCATAAAGTCACTATATCCAAACCATTTAGAACTTCAGAATGTCCAACTGTCTTTAAAGCTATTTGATATTAAATTCATTCTTGCATTGGAATCACCCAAAAACATAATCGGGAAAGATGTCATTGGAACTTTACATTTCGTTGGCGTCATTTCAAAATGGTGGCAAATTGTCAATGTAAAAACACCACACTAAGAAAAACATAAATGTGATTTATTTTATGATCTCTGAATCATCATGTATGCCATAATTTAGTTTTTCCAAGTTTTTAAGTGGTCTGACAAATTGGAAAATCTACCTGCTCCTGCATTCACAAAGCCTGATCTAGATGTGAAAAATTCGAAATTAACAAAAGAAACATTTTTTTCAATGCGACACTCAGCTGAAATATTAATTTTAATCTGCAAATATTTGTTTGATTATATGATAAACATTCTCCAGAGGTACCTGACATATTTTTAGATGTCTTGCTTTTGTGCAATACAATAAAAGTGAGTGTATCTAATTTGAAAGTTTTAATTTATATTGCTGGACATGTTGCTCATACTGCAGCAGGATCTTGTATTAAATGCAAAAAATTACTTGATGTCTTTACATCGTGGTGGACTTTGCTGGCCTACTGATTTTTCTGTGAACATCTGTGTTTATAAATTTTTTAACGTCTGTATTTATAGTAAATGTGAGGAACATTATTTAAAACTTCAGCAATATTGGTTATGTGAATTACCTAAAGTAAAATAAGATGAGTTACAATTTTTTTTATCAATTTGTATGTGAAAGTGGCAAATCTCAACAATTTTTAGTTCATAAGTGTATAAAAATCATATCAAATATATTTATAAATAATAATTATACAAGAAATTTTAAATGGTGAGTTGCGAAAAAGTCTGTGTAAGCATAAGCAGTCTACATACTACCAACAATAATTGGTAAGTTTAACTTTTTTTTATACAGTATACATCAGAATTTGGTGAAAGGTAGCTTTTTCTCTTTTTGAAATATCTTTAAAATGTGCATTTGCATTGTAAGAAAAGCCCTTAATTCAATTATAAGCACTATCAACTCTAAGCTTTAATAAAAAAATAAGCTTTTCCTACTAAAAGTGTTGCTTTAAAAAAATTATGTATTACATAATTTTTTTTATTTGAACATTTTAAAAATTAAATGATTGTATAATAATAAATCCCCCAAAGCAAAATTGAGATGTCTGAATAATTAATACTACATAGTAATAATAATTAATTAGTTCTTATCATAATTTCCGTGTTCCATAAATATCACCAGCCCTTTAAAAATTTTCAACATTTGCATATGTTGCTTTTTTTTATGCATTTAGTTTCTGTATTCGAACAAAACTGGACAATGGAAAAAGAAAAATACTGTCTTGCCTCTAAAAATATTTATGGTTGCTTTCAAAATATATATTGTATATGTATAGTATATTGTTTATCTAGCATACACCTTAAAATGTTACTCGGTTTCATCATGAAAATTTTTTAGTAAATAATCAAATTGTTGGACACTAGTTTTTCTGCTAAAATATATTATCCAAATGAGAGATAGAAAAGGTTAATTTGACAATGCAGTCAAGTATGGTTCATTTGTAGATGTTCTGTTTCATTTTGCATGATTTCAGAAAAATAAAAAATTGTTTGTTAAAATATTTTATTTTGAATGTCATTATATTTGGTAAATTTAGAAGACCTGTATGATAAAACTTAAATTCCTGATTCATTAATATTGTCTTAAAACAATTGATTTAGTTTTCAAAAACATTTTCAAGGTTTAATGAAATATCTTTCTTAGTATATTTAATATTTCAGTGTATTCTGTTTGTAAACCATGTACTTATTTGCATCCAAATATTAAGTATTTTACTGAAAAAAAAAATGTAAACAATCTATAAATGTGTTCATTAATAAAAACTTTGCCTACACTCGAAATATTGTAGTCATTTTTATGTTGTAAATTATTGAAAATTAACTGTATAAAGCATCTCTTATACCTGTAATATATTATATATATATTCTCTTGAATATTAATTATTAGTAATATTGAGATGAATTGAAAATTAACATTTGTAAATTCATCTCAATATTTGTCATCTAACTGCATATATGTGTGCAATTAAATTAACAAAGAAAAGGTACTTTAAAAAGTATAAGAACCTAGTCTTTAATTGCTGAAAAAGAAAAAGCTTTTATTGATTATCTTATAAACAACATTTACTTTTAAACTAAGCACATTATTTGGTTATCTTATTGACTATTTTAAACATTAAAAATAAAGGGTAGGTATTCTATTACTTTTAAGAATAAATATTTTTGTGCGAAAAAGTACAAAGAAGTTTAAAGAACAAATAAGAATAAAACTTCATTTTATTATTGTTTTATGGGTTATATTTGCAATGTAAATACAGATAAGACTGGTGAGTAAGTGTTATAAATTTATTTATAAAACTGTTATTTAAGTCTGCTACTGTCCAGCTTTTTGCAGAGCTGTAAAAAAGTATTACTTTACCAATAGGCTCAAATTATTTGAAGTGCACTAGTGTCTTAACACTACATCCAATTGAATTTTAACACTTTGTAGCAATGAAGTGTTGAAGAAGTCAGGTGGTGTCATTCCACATATTCTTTAACTAATGTTGAAAATTGTGGTATGTTCTGAAAAATTGTTGGTGATGATGTTGCAACTTTACTTGACATTGTGGAAAAATATATTAAATAAATTATATCACAAAACAGTGGCGTATGCAAACTTCCTTCAAGGTGGGGAGGGGGGGGGTATAGTTATAACTTTGTGTTAAAATGTGTAATATTTAAGCTAAAAAAATATGGACATTTTATTTAAAGAACTTTGACAAGGGGGGGGGGGTGAAGGCCCAAACTGTCCCTTTGTATATGCCACTGTCACAAAACTATATTAAACAAAAAAAATATAATTGGAAAACATTAGTTATTCAGATTTTTTTTTAATGTCTTTTTCTGCTGAGTATTTAATTAGCATTTGAAATCCACAAAATGGAGTAATTAGTGTGATTGCGAACCTAAACCTGATTTTCAGAACATGCTAGCAAGTTTCCTGAAAAACTATAATATTCAGTTGTATTAAGTAACTGAAAGAAATTTAGAACGAGCAAAGTTAGCCCCAAAACAGTAAAGTATCTGGTTTAAATTAAAGGACCTTAATTATTATTTCTTATTTAAGGATATAAAAGTAAAAGGCAAAGTACATTTTACCTTTTTGTTTAAATTGCAAAGATATTTAGATTTCTCTAATTTGTGCAGGTAAGTTATTCCATACATTGATTTGTGTGTATTGTTTTTGAGCCTGGTACTGAGATCTTTCAGTGGTAGAGAACTGGTAATTTCTAATTGTGAAGCTAAATATTTTAATAAAATAAATGAGTAAATTATAATTCTCAGGCCTGCCTCTCAGTGGAAGGGAAATGGAAATTATAGTCCATGAAACAAGAATTTTTGAAAGAGGTGTCCATAAATTATTAGTCAAAACCCAGTGTTCTGTTTTAGGAGCCTAAATATTCCAATCAAGGTATCTATAAATTGGTAATCCTCAGATCTATCTCTCAGTGGAGGGGAGCTGGAAATTCTAGTTCATGAAGCAAAAGAGTTCTGTTTCAGGAAACTAAATATTCTATTCAAAGTATCTATAAATTCTAATTCTTAAAACCAGAATTTCCAGTTGTGAGATCTAGAATTATTTTCAAAACCTAGAAATTCTAATCCCAAATACAATTTTTCTAGTTCAGGGAACTAGAAGATTCTGGGTACCTGGTTCGGAATATTTAACTAGAACTGTCTCGTTCTTTGATCTAGAATTTATAGGGATCACATAGTCCTAGAATTTCTAGTTCCCCCAATTATTTTCTAGATGTCAGAGGCATGTTTTTTTTTCAGTGCATTATCACCTATGGGGGGAAATTCTTGAAAGTGCGCTAGCGTGTAAACGACGCATTCGATTGAGCTTCAATTTTCTATATATATTTGAATGATTCATCGATTAAAATTTATTTAAATGCTTGGTAATGATCTTAATCGTAAGTCTTCGAAAAGTCGAGTGGATTCACTCCAGATATTTTTTTTTTTTTTTTTTTTTAGCACTCGGGTGCTATTCCTTTCAAGCGCGGGATTTTTGTATACGCGGCTTGTCGTGGTCACTTTTCCGTTGGATCCATGTTTTCTGCAGAGTGATTGGACATCGCTAACGGAAACATGGACTATAACTTCAGATGATTTTCAAATACTAGGATTCACTTTGGTCGAACGGATAGACAGGGGTTTCCAAAAATGAAAGCCATCTGGAGTTATGATTTTTATAGAGGGACACTTTATAAAAAGAATATGAAACACTTTACCCGTGCCTACACGAGCCAGATCAAATGTGGTCAAAAGGCCATTGCGTATATTCAAGATAAAGTGAGATTTGCAGTTACATACCCTAGTCCTCGAATTTCCTATGAAAAGAAATGAGGCGCTGTATTCGAAACGTTACTGAAGGAGGATGATTGTAAGACTGTTTGAGTAGGATATTTTAACATATAATTCAATTCCGATCCAGGATCCTATTTCATAACTGAAATGGACACTTCAGATTTTTCAATACGCACTCATCCAAAACATGTCACCACTAGGGGCCAAACAACAATGGATGCTATTTTCAGTAACAAAATGATGCGAACAGGAGTCTATAGGATCACTTACAGTAATCCTTTTCCTCTATATGGCCGAACGGATTGAATAGATTTTAAAATAAAACCTGAAATTCTTCCATCCGAGTGCTTATATAAAATCTGGAAGAATTTTAGATTTTTTTAAGATATATATATTTTAAGTGAGATTCTAGTGAAGTATTTCTAAAAGGAAAAATTGCTCCTAAAATGACGCCGTTATGCAACACTATTACACGCACCTTAAAGGGGAATTTGCTTTTTGGAAATCTCATGTAAAAACTTTAAACTGGCGGATGACAAAACGAGCAACTCTTCTCCTGTTGATGAAGTTCTTTAGTGACCTGTGAAGATCAAACTTCTACCTTCATGAAGTTTTTGTCTAAAAACCTAATAAAAACTACACCGTTTGAACGATCCGTAAATACAATTGATATTTATAACTTTTTACCTATTAACCCATTAAGCGCCGAAGCTCCCATTACCGTAACATCTATTATATACTTTTCTCTTAAAATATTTTAACTCAATTTACGAAATACACATTTTATATAAACATTACACTATAGGGTGTGTTCTATATTTTTATCGGAACAATATATTTTAATTTAATGTTTTTTTCTAATTTTTAAAAAGTGATATTTTGTCTTTATGACTGTCTTATATAAAACTAAAAAAAAAAAAAAAAAGAATAAACAAATAAATGGTCACTTAAATGTTTCAAGTAGAATGCATATTTAAAACCAACAACTTGAAGAACAACATTCTTAAAATCCTGAATGAATAGATTCCTATAAAGGAATGTTATAAACACTTATATTTTTTGTTCCCACAACGGGAGCTTTGGCGCACTCCCACTAGTTATCATTTCCAGTTTGACTTTGCTACCGTTCAAAAATAAAGAAAGGTTTGGCACTTCGCAGGCTGGTTATTTCGTACATTTATAGTATAACAACAAAAATAATTATTTTATATATGCAGTTTTGAGCAGCATCTGCGTAAAAAAAGGAATTGCTGTATCCAAAATGGAGATAGACATTGATCCCCATAAGACGCCAAAGCTCCCGCTACGGGAACATGCTATATTTCCTAAATGCTTTGAGTTTAAAAAAATTTCAACTGTTCTATAATACAGGCATGCAATGCATGTAAAAAATGCATATACATTATAAAATTTCTATCCGATTCTCATAGCGGCGTTTAATGGGTTAAGAACTATCTCACGTCATTATTTTTATCCAGCGGAGGAGGGAACCGATGATAGGCCCGCCTTCTACGGAAGTTTTTGGAAAAAAAATTTAGATCGACTGATTCATTAAAAGGAGAAAAAAGAACAATTATATTAAATAATGATAAATACAGATGTTGTCATCCTATGTTTTGTGTTCATTTTGAAAAGGACTGCGCTTTAAATTGTTCTTAACGAAGGGCGTCTCCCAGGCGTCACACGAGGTTGCGAGGGGGCGTCACCTTAAGCCACATCGTCTGGTCCAATTCGTAGAGCTGTTTGCCTTATTTCGAATAAACAAAATATATCTTGCAAAAATCAACGGCCGGGGACCCTGTTGGTTATAATCGGGCCCTGTTCATTGCACTTGTTGTTTGCACAAGTTTAATATATTGCATTCAATATCAGCTTAAATGAACAACGTCTGGTGTAAAATGTATGTCAAAAGCAAAGTAAGTTCGTAATTTTATGACTTCTGTTAGCTTGGAATAGTCCTTTGATATCAGCGAGGCTGAAATAGAACTCAACGTAGTATTTCAATGTACTATGGTTCCTTTTCTTTTAACAATCCAAAGCCCTCTGTAAAAAATTCACCAGTAAAAAGTTTTTTTTTTCGTAGAAATGGAGTTTTTTTTTCTTTTTTTTAGTAAAATAACGTAAATATAATAAAGAATTGTAGAAAACGTTATTATTTTATATTTTTTAATTTTAACACCATGATTTTAAAACTCTAGAGAACATTAAAAATGGAACTTGAAACAAAATGTTTTGTATCGAGTGAAAAAGAATCTATTTTCTTACCTATAAATGACGATTACTCATGTTTCCTTCGCATTCAGTATTATTAAAAATAATAGGAAAACTTATCATTGAAAATATGTTTCTTTTTGACGTATAAATGTTGCTTTTAAAATATTTTCCATCCATGAATGCTGGGCATCTGTGCATCCAAACTACTATTTTCATTTATTTGAAGTACAATGAACGGTTTTACGACTTCAAAATGGCATTTTGAAACATCTCCCCCTTAAAAAATAGCGTTTAAAGGATGGTAGCCTATAGGCTACCGTGCGCATTAGACGGTTAATAGGTCACTTTCAAATTTTAAGAGAGATCGCTACTGCGTCATCGCAGAACATTATTGTACTAATTTTGCGTACCCAAAATAACCCTCTCACACAACCCCCACTCGAATATCATTCGAATAGTAAATATCTGAAGTGACTCCACTCGACTTTCCGAACACTTACGATTAAGATCGTGAGCAAGATTTAAATAAATTTTAATCGATGAATCATTCAAATATATATACCAAATGGAAGCTTTCAAGAATTTCCCCCCATATTTCTCGTTGCCTTTGTAGAAAAACTATAAGTACTATACACATCAAAATCAATACCGGTCTTATGATGGTGGTTTATAACCTATATACCCAATTTGAGTTCCATCGAATGCCCCGTTTAAGAGCTATCGTATTCACTCACATACACAGAAACACACACACAATCTAAAGTGTCCATTTCAGTTATGAAATCGGATCCTGGATCGGAATTGAATTCTATGTTAAAATATCCTACTCAAACAGTCTTACAATCCTCCTCCTTCAGTAACGATTCGAATACAGCGCCTCATTCATTTTCATAGGAAATTCGAGGACTAGGGTATGTCACTGCAAATCTCACTTTATCTTGAATATACGCAATGGCCTTTTGAACACGTTTGATCTGGCTCGTGTAGGCACGGGTAAAGTGTTTCATATTCTTTTTATAAAGTGTCCCTCTATAAAAATCATAACTCCAGATGGCTTTCATTTTTGGAAACCCCTGTCTATCCGTTCGACCCAAGTGAATCCTGGTATTTGAAAATCATCTGAAGTTATAGTCCATGTTTCCGTTAGCGATATCCAATCACTCTGCAGAAACATGGATCCAACGGAAAAGTTACCACGGCAAGCCGCGTATACAAAAATCCCGCGCTTGAAAGGAATAGCACCCGAGTGCTAGAAAAAAAAAATATCTGGAGTGAATCCACTCGACTTTTCGAAGACTTATGATTACGATCATTACCAAGCATTTAAATAAATTTTAATCGATGAATCATTCAAATATATATAGAAAATTGAAGCTCAATCGAATGCGTCGTTTAAACGCTAGCGCACTTTCAAGAATTTCCCCCCATAGGTGATAATGTAAAAGAAATCTTGGTCGTATCCCTGTAAAAAAACTGTAAGTCCTATACACACCAAAATCAATCGACGGGGGTTTATAAAATATATACCAAATTTGAGCTCAATCGAATGCGCCGTTTATGAGCTATCGTGTTCACACACACACACAAACAGCATAAATGCATTCAGAAGACCTCCAAACGTGTCCATACACCCAAATCTCGAAGTCGAATTTTTTCATGATGACAATACTTTTCTTACATGGCACATGTTTGGAAAGTAAAAATCGCGAGCATTATTCTAACAGTGATACCTCATACTATTCGCACAGTGTAAATAGTCAATATTGACTATTCGATGAACCGATTATGGATTCTGTTCGAGCAGTAGTCATCGATTGTACGAACCGTTAGAATGGCCCATCCCACAGGGGAAGCCTCTGCTGTCTCCAGCGGATCTTCTCTTTTGCAATATCAGGGAAATGAGCATTCCCTTCTTTTTCAATAATTTGCAATTGCAAACAAAGTAATCCCATCGGCGGCTTGAAAGGGAGTTTGCCTGAACTCAATTTCCCCAAGATGATTCTGGTGAGCTTTCAAAATGGCCTGTGACTGTTATGCGGGGAGGGGGCGCAATAGTACGCCGTTTTTATGTCGCTCAGTATTTCACCTATCAAAAACGACTTAAGGTAATCACACGATGCAGAGCATGCATGTGAGTTTCTTAACCCTTTGAGGCGCAAACCATTCCCGATGCTGAAAATAGGACAGTCGTTGCCATCGCTCGACTGAACGACCAGCAAGAGGGCGGACGATCGAAACGTTCATCGCGTTGCCACAGATCCACAGACCCTTTTTTGACGGAAACTGGCTGTGCCTTACAGCCAGCTGCGTCAAAAAAGGGTCTCTCGATCTGTGGCACGCGATGAACGTTTCGATCTTCCGCCCTCTTGCTGGTCTTTAAATGGAGCGATGGTAACGGCTGCCCTTTTTTCTGCATTGGACAATCTATCCAGCTGTTCTCGCATTCTTCCATTTTTCCGCAGATGTCAGTGCTGTTAAAAAGCATCGTGACCCTTTTTTGACGGGAAAGGACGTGCTAAAAAGTAAAGGATTCTCGTGGAGCTCTGTCACCCGCAACAATTTCTATAGAAATCCAATCTATACTTGACTGGCAACCGTCAAAACGTCAGAGTTGGGTGTTCCCAGAGCGGGAGCACTGCGCGTTAAAGGGTTAAACACTTATTTCACTGCCATTTTAATTATTTACATGACATTGTAAAAATGTATTGTACTGAAAAATTAGGAAAATAAATAAAATAATATGGAAATGAAAAAAAAAATGGATCCACTAACCAAACACAACCAACGAAGGACGAATTCAGAAGAGATAACTGCATAAAAGGGTCCGCGCACACACTGAAAATGTGCAAACGGCATGATATTAGCAGCGCCTGTCACCTCCCGTTATTCCAACCACTTCTGTTCTCTGAGAGAAATTCAGAAGGGCATCTCTCCTATTGCACGTGCGATTGAGGAAAGACCATGCTGTATTAACCTACAATACAGTGCGCTAAGTATGATAAGCTAACCTTATTTAATAACAATGTGTATGTGCGAGAGAGGGGGGGGGTTGAGAAAAACTCATAGTTAAACTCAAGAAATTCCAGAATTGTACGTAATATATAATTTTTAATTTTGCTAGTGGTTTTATTTTTTAGTGGGATTCATGTGCTCATGTGCTCAAACAGACGAGCCGCCATTTGTTCTACTGTCAAAATACATTTTTGTAAAATAACGTGCTACGTGCCAGATGTAAAAAACAAAAAGCATTTGCTGAAATCATTTGTACGTAGCGCCATCTATCTGTGAAATCCAGAACTGAAACGTCAGACGAGTGATGGAAAAAGAATCAAATGATTTTGAGAATCAAATGTGAGTGCGCGTGCTTTGCCCGGCGTTAATAAGATTAAATAATCTGAAGAATTGAAGCCGATGAAGTCCTTGACAGCCATTAGGCAACTTATTTGCCTTTTCTGCTCATTACGTAATGAATTTTCCCACGGTAATTCTTTAAGAGACTTTAAATGATTAAAATGAACATTTTTACTACTCTTTTTACTTTCCGAATATGTACCCTGTAAGGAAAGTATTGTCATCATGGAAAAATTCGACTTCGAGATTTTGCTGTACGGACACGTTTTGAGGTCTTCTGAATTCACTTATGCTGTTTTTACGAGATGTACTTATGTATGTGTGTGTGTGTGTGTGTGTGTGTGTCTATGAGTAAACACTATAGCTCCCAAACGGATCATTCCATTGAGCTCAAATTCCGTGTATATGTTATAAACCACCAGCTTCAATTTTTTATATATGTTTTAATGGCAGAATTGGTTGAATAGATTTTTTTAAAAAATCTGAAATTCTTCCAACCGAGTGCGTATATAAAATCTGGAAGAATTTTAGATTTTTTTTATTATTATTATTTTTTTTTTTTAAAGTGAGATTCTAGTGAAGCATTTCTAAAAGAAGAAATGTATCCTAAAATGACGCCGTTATGCAACACTATTACACGCACATTACAAGGGGAGTTTACTTTTTGGAATTCTCTGGTAAACACCTTAAACTGGCCGATGACAAAACGAGCAACTCTTGTCCTGTTGATGAAGTTCTTTAGTGACCTGTGAAGATCAAACTTCTACCTTTATGAAGTTTTTGTCTAAAAACCTAATAAAAACTACACCGTTTGAACGACCCGAAAATATACAATGGATATTGATAACTTTTTACCCATCAAGAGTTATCTCACGTCATTATTTTTATCCAGCGGAGGAGTGAACCGATGATAGACCCCGCCTTCTACGGAAGTTTTTTGAAATAAAAAATTAGATCTACTGATTCATTAAAAGGAAAAAAAAGGAGAATTTTATTAAATAACGCAATAATAAATACAGATGTTGGCATCCTATATTTTGTGTTCATTTTGAAAAGGACTGCGCTTTAACATGTTTTTAACGAAGGGTGTCTCCCAGGCGTCACACGAGGTTGCGAGGGGGCGTCACCTTAAGCCACATCGTCCGGTCCAATTCGTAGAGCTGTTTGCCTTTTTTTCGAATAAACACATTCCATCTTGCAAAAATCAACGGCCGGAGACCCTGTAGGTTATAATCGGGCCCTGTTCATTGCACTTGTTGTTTGCACAAGTTTAATATATTGCATTCAATATCAGCTTAAATGAACAACGTCTGGTGTAAAATGTATGTCAAAAGCAAAGTTCGTAATTTTATGACTTCTGATAGCTTGGAATAGTCCTTTGAGATCAGCGAGGCTGAAATAGAACTCAACCTAGTATTTCAATGTACTATGGTTCTTCATTTTTAACAATCCAAGGCCCACTGTAAAAAATTCACCAGTAAAAAGTTTTATTTTTTCGTAGAAATGGCGTTGTTTTTTTTTCTTTTTTTTGTAAAATAACGTAAATATAATAAAGTATTGTAGAAAAAGTTATTATTTTATATTTTTTAATTTTAACACCATGATTTTAAAACTTTAGAGAACATTAAAAATGGAACTTGAAACAAAATGTTTTTTATCGAGTGAAAAAGAATCTATTTTCTTACCTATAAATGACGATTACTCATGTTTCCTTCGAATTATGTATTATTAAAAATAATAGGAAAAATCATTTAAAATATGAATTTTGTTGACGTATAAATGTTGCTTTTAAAATATTTTCCATTCATGAATGCTGGGCATCTGTGCATCCAAACTACTATTTTCATTTATTCGAAGTACAATGAACGGTTTTACGACTTCAAAATGGCATTTCGAAACATTTTCCCCTTAAAAAATAGCGTTTAAACGATGGTGGCCTATAGGCTACCGTGCGCATCTGACGGTTAATAGGTCATTTTCAAAATTTAAGAGAGATCGAAACTGCGTCATCGCAGAACATGATCGCACTACTTTTGCGTACTCAAAATAATCCTCTCACACAACCCCCCACACGAATATTATCGGAATAGTAAAAATCCTTAACACTTTTCGAATAGTGAAACAGCCAATACTGTTCACACATTGAAATCAGTCAATATTTACTATTCGATGAACCGATTATGGATTCTGTTCGAGCAGTAGTCATCCATCAACGGTTTGTACCGTTAGAATGGGTCTATCCCACAGTGGAAGCCACCTATGTCTCTGTTGTCTCCAGCGGATCTTCTCTTTTGCAATATCAGGGAAATGATCATTCCCTTCTTTTTCAATAATTCGCTCTGTCAAGAAACTTTTACTCATCGGTGGCTTGAAGGGGAGTTTGCCTGAACTGAATCTCTGCAAAATGATTGTGGTGAGCTTTCAAAATGGCCTGTGACTGTTGTGCGGGGAGGGTGTGCAATAGAACGCCGTTTTTATGCAACTCAGTATTTCACCCATCAAAAAAGACATAAGGCAATCACACGATGCAGGGCATGCATATGAGTTTCTTAACATGGGTACTAAGTTTCGCAGCACTTTTCAAATTCGAAATCCAAAGGCGGTAGGGGGCCAAAACATGCATACACACAGTTCTTGGGGTGTCCCAAAAGTGTCGTAACAGCCTCTTCAATTCGTTAACTATTTAGAGACAAATGGCCACTGCAAACTGGAAAAAATAATAATAATAAATAAATAAACGAAATAAGGTAGGAAAGAAGATTCCGTTGAGAGACGCCCTCTCCTTCATTTCCAAAAAAAATTGGCACTTTTTAAATGTCTCCCCGCACAAAAAAATGTCCCAGTGAGTAAAATGTGCCCCTACACACATGAGGTGACGAACCTATTGGAGAATTATATCCTATCGAGAACGGGGAATTGTATAGAAGAGCAAAGGAATAAACAGATCCAAAGCTATCGCCTTACCTATCTTTAATGATTTTTTATGGAGATTTCGGGTCCACTGTTTCATTTCGAATAATAGAAATGAATTCAAATTTTGCGGGATCCAATACAGATGTTGCTACCCTATATATATTAATTTTTATTTTGTAAAGAACTGCTTTAAGGTGTCTCTAACAAGGGGCGTGCCCAAGGGCGTCGCGTTAGACAAGAATTTATTGGAAACTTAGATGAACGGATTGTTGAATTCATGGGCCTGACGGGTTTACTTGCAAACCTTAAACAATTCAAAGCAATTCAGGTATCACCTATTTCGAAATATTTTCAACAATAGGAAACAATATGTCCCTCCAATGTTACATGCCAGTGGACGCCAATGTTTGAAATGACTACACACTAGGGTGGATCGAAAAAAAATTTTTTTTCGAAATCTTTATCTCCTGAGGTCTCAAACGTTTTACATTGATATGAATAAGAAGTGTGTAAAATTTGAATGTTCTACGACAACATCTTGGGGTTGTGCATCGAGCTTGAAATTTAGAAATTTTTGAAAAATACAACTTTTTTTAAAAATCGACCCAAAAATTATTTTCCGAATTATTAGGCTCCCGAGGTTTTAGGAGTTGTATATTGTTATGAATAAGACGTATGCAAAATCTGGAGGGGCTACGACAATTTCTAGGGATTGTACATCCAGCTTGAAATCTATAGATATCTGAAAATTATGTGTTTTTTGAAAAGATTATGTAGAAAGCAAACTTTATTTGTTAAAAATAATTGGGTCCTTTTATATGTTAAAATATATTTAGAGAAGCTTAGTAAATCACAAAAAAATAGCTTTACGAACAGTTTGATACAATGCACACCTTATGCGGTCGTTTCGTCTTGGGCGCAGTACGCAAGCTCTTGCTAGACAACTAGCGCCGGTTTGCCTTCCCAGTGATATCGATGCACATGCTTTCGGTTAAACCAGGCACGAGATATTTCGTTGAAACAGGCATCAGGGGGTCTATTCTGCCACGTTCGTTTAAGCGAACGTTCGGATTTGTGACGTATTTCGAAATGTATGCTAATGGAAACATTCGGTAGGAAGTATCTGCACCTAAAGCTCCACCGTATCTTGCAGAATACCAACATACGTTAGCAGGATGCGAAAAACGTCATTTTGATGTCACATATCCGAACTTTCGCTTATACGAACGTGGCAGAATAGAGCCTTAGTCTCACGTTTCACATAGGTGGTTCTTTCAGTTTACTCCTAAAAAAAGCTAAAAAGGTGATTGCCTTGCACTGCTACGATTCTGAATAGAGTGAAACTGTCTGCAACAGGACATGGAACAGAATTTGGTGTTCTTAGAAGAGCTGGGAATATCGAAAGAATTACCTTGTACCAAGTTACCAACCCAAGAAGACATACTCGTACTTCTATATTACTATTTTGTACTTGAGATGAAAAATTTCTTAATAAAGGGCAGGAACCACCCGACGGAGAAGTAACCTTACTTGTGGCGATCAAAATACAGGAAATTTGGATCAAGGCCAGTATCCCTACGTGTCAATCCAAGGAATTCAAGAGATAGAAAAGGTCATGAGCAAGTTCAGCAGTTAAATAAATCGCACGTTAGAGACGGACATAAGGAATTGCTTATGAAGAAAGTTGGAAAAACTCTCCTTTACCCAGCTATTGAATATCACACTTGCAAATGTACTGACTTTTTCCGGAGCAGGCGTGGCTTAGAGCCTCACATACCTTACACAGAACGGGAGTCATTAGCAGACCAGAGGGGAGCTAGATATGTGACAATCGATGGAATTGTAAAGAAGAAAACTTGCGAAGAACGAAAGAAAAGTTGAAATGTTGGAAAGAGAAATTTCGAGATTGGTGGAGAAAGAGGTGAAAGTTCCAATATCCAGTCTCCAACTTTAGTCATTGATTTGGAAAGTGAAAATAACGAAAAGAGAAGTGCGAAAGATTGAAGAAAACGCTGAATGCCTATCTACCGCCACTTTGGGAGATGCGTTCAGAAATGACCAAGTTAGAATAAAAATCTCAGTGTTTTCACAAGTCTGCGACACAAAGTTATTACGGACTAGGCAGCAGAAACTCTGGTATCAATTTTATTTCACAATCTCGAAAGCGGAAGGAATGCAGATGGAGTGAAACCTTCTCAACTGATTCTCGACTTATATAAAGTTAGAGGAAGGCTGAGATGACTCGCAGTGAACGAAACGGAAGAAGGATTTAAAAATTTCTTTGGATTGTGTTTTGATAGGAGGAAGTACAAAACCAGATACATAGAACTATTTGTTGAAGGCAAATTACACCCAAGTATTTATCCCAAAGAACATATCTCGCTGATAATGGAACCTGGTTCAACATACTTTGGCCATATGTCACGATCTGATTTTAAGAATTTCACTGGAAATTTAAGAAAGTTTGACACGAATTCCATTGATCTTGGGACCCTCACAGGCATTGCCGGCGGTGGCGAATCATTGAATCCCGGAAAGAACAAAGGCGTCATCCGAAATCTAATAACGCAGTTCTCTAATCTAACTAAATCTCTGCAATGTCGTATTTGCCAGCTTCACACCATAGCAAATAGCCACTCCGAAATTTGCTGTCTATCCATCTATCAGATGATGGTTTCTTACGATCTAGATTATTACACTTGACATAAAATGCCACAGTTTGATCTGAAGTCGGGCTTTACATTATTCATTAAAACGCATGCTCCAATAATTGGATGCTTGGGCTGGCACGGTCAGGACTCGGATAGCAGGCAAATCAACGAGGTGGGTCCTGGGTAATGTAGTTACGATTGTGGTTGTACTAGAGAAGAACTGCAAACGTTACCGACTATTTTTCTACGGGACTGATTCATTAAAAATATAATTTTTGCTTTCTACATATTTTTGTCAAAAACGCATATTTTTCAGATATTTACAGATTTCAAGCTCGATGTGCAACTCCTAGAAATGGTCACAGCCCTAACAATATACAACTCCTAAAACATCGGGAGCCTAATAATTCGGAAAAGAATTTTTTTGGTCGATTTTTTAAAAAAGCCGTATTTTTCAAAAATTTCTAAATTTCAAGCTCGATGCGCAACCACAAGACGTTGTCGTAGAACATTCAAATTTTACGCATGTCTTATTTATATCAATTTACAACTTTTGAGACCTCAGGAGATAACGATTTCGAAAAAAAAAATTTTTCGATCCACCCTACTACACACAAATACACTTTCGCAAAGAAAAAATGTCGTTGATGTAACTTTTCTTATGGTTTTTGGGTGGGGGCGATTCTAGTCCTTATTTTGAATGACTTTTCTTACTTTTGAATGACTTTCTTCTTTACTTGTTTTGACTTAGGATGGATTTTCAGACCAGTTTTTATTACTTTCCGAACATGTACCATGTAAGGAAAGTATTGTAATCATGAAAAAATTCGAACTTCGAGATTTTGGTGTATTGACACGTTTTGAGGTCTTCTGAATTCATTTATGCTATTTTTACGAGATATGTGTGTGTGTGTGAGTGAGTGAACACGATAGCTCCTAAACGGAGCATTCGATTGAGCTCAAATTTGGTATATAGGTTATAAACCCCCGTCGCAAGACCGGTATTGATTTTGGTGTGTATAGGACTTACAGTTTTTTTACAGGGATACGACCAAGATTTCTTTTACATTATGGCCTATGGGGGGAAATTCTTGAAAGTGCGCTAGCGTTTAAACGACGCATTCGATTGAGCTTCAATTTTCTATATATGTTTGAATGATTCATCGATTAAAACTTATTGAAATGCTTGGTAATGATCTTAATCGTAAGTCTTCGAAAAGTCGAGTGGATTCACTCCATATATTTTTTTTTTTTAGCGCTCGGGTGCTATTCCTTTCAAGCGCGGGATTTTTGTATACGCGGCTTGCCGTGGTAACTTTTCCGTTGGATCCATGTTTTCTGCAGAGTGATTGGATATCGCTAACGGAAACATGGACTATAACTTCAGATGATTTTCAAATACCAGGATTCACTTGGGTCGAACGGATAGACAGGGGTTTCCAAAAAATGAAAGCCATCTGGAGTTATGATTTTTATAGAGGGACACTTTATAAAAAGAATATGAAACACTTTACCCGTGCCTACACGAGCCAGATCAAATGTGTTCAAAAGGCCATTGCGTATATTCAAGATAAAGTGAGATTTGCAGTTACATACGCTAGTCCTCGAATTTCCTATGAAGATAAATGAGACGCTGTATTCGAAACGTTACTGAAGGAGGATGATTGTAAGACTGTTTGAGTAGGATATTTTAACATAGAATTCAATTCCGATCCAGGATCCGATTTCATAACTGAAATGGACACTTTAGATTTTCCAATACGCACTCATCCAAAACATTTCACCACTAGGGGCCAAACAACAATGGATGCTATTTTCAGCAACAAAATGATGCGAACAGAAGTCTATAGGATCACTTACAGTCATCATTTTCCTCTATATGGCAGAATGGATTGAATAGATTTTAAAATAAAACCTGAAATTCTTCCATCCGAGTGCGTATATAAAATCTGGAAGAATTTTAGATTTTTTTAATATATATATATATATATATATATATATATATATATATATATATGTATATATATATATATATATATATATATATATATTTATATATATATATATATATATATATATTTATATATATATATATTAAGTGAGATTCTAGTGAAGTATTTATAAAAGGAGAAATGGATCCTAAAATGACGCCGTTATGCAACACTATTACACGCACCTTAAAGGGGAATTTAGTTTTTGGAAATCTCATGTAAAAACTTTCAACTGGCGGATGACAAAAACGAGCAACTCTTCTCCTGTTGATGAATTTCATTAGTGACCTGTGAAGATCAAACTTCTACCTTCATGAAGTTTTTGTCTAAAAACCTAATAAAAACTACACCGTTTGAACGATCCGTAAATATACAATGGATATTGATAACTTTTTACCCATCAAGAGTTATCTCACGTCATTATTTTTATCCAGCGTAGGAGTGAACCGATGATAGGCCCGCCTTCTACGGAAGTTTTTTGAAAAAAAAATTTAGATGTACTGATTCATTAAAAGGAAAAAAAAGAACAATTATATTAAATAACGCAATAATAAATACAGATGTTGGCATCCTATGTTTTGTGTTCATTTTGAAAAGGACTGCGCTTTAACATGTTTTTAACGAAGGGCGTCTCCCAGGCGTCATAGTCGGGTTCGAGGGGGCGTCACCTTAAGCCACATCGTCCGGTCCAATCCGTTGAGCTGTTTGCCTTATTTCGAATAAACACATTCCCTCTTTCAAAAATCAATGTTGGTTATAATCGGGTCCTGTTCATTGCGCTTGTTTTTTGCACAAGTTTAATATATTTCATTCAATATCAGCTTAAATGAACAATATCTGGTGTAAAATGTATGTCAAAAGCAAAGTAAGTTCGTAATTTTATGACTTCTGTTGGCTTGGAATATTCCTTTGAGATCAGCGAGACTGAAATATTGATTTTTTTCGCGAGATTAAGAACACCAACGTAGTATTTCAATGTACTGTGGTTCTTCGTTTTTAACCCTCCAAGGCCCACTGTAAAAAATTCCCCAGTAAAAAGTTATTTTTTTCGTTGAAATGGCGTTTCTTCTTTTGTAAAATAACGGAAATATAATAAAGAATTGCAGAAAAAGTTATTATTTTATATTTTTTAATTTTAACACCATGATTTTAAAACTCTAAAGAACATTAAAAGAATATTTGTGCATACAACGATCTATATATCGCGAACACAACGATCTATATATCGGTTAAAATCGCGAACATTATTCTAACAGTGATACCTCATACCGTTCGCACAGTGTAAATAGTCAATATTGACTATTCGATGAACCGATTATGGATTCTGCTCGGGCAGTAGTCATCGATGGTACGAACCGTTAGAATGGCCCATCCCACAGTGGAAGCCACCTATGCCTCTGTTGTCTCCAGCGGATCTTCTCTTTTGCAATATCAGGGAACTGACCATTCCCTTCTTTTTTAATAGATCGTAGTCACATGAAAACGAAACCTTATCGGTGTCTTGAAGGGGAGTTTGCCTGAACTAAATCTCCGCCAAATCATTCTGGTGAGCTTACGAAATGGCCAAATCTGTGACTGTTGTGCGGGGAGGGTGCGCAATACAACGCCGTTCTTATGTAACTCAGTATTTGTAACATCAAAAACAATTTAAGGTAATCACACGATGCAGGGCATGCTTATGAGTTTCTTAACCCTTTAACGCACAGCGATCCCGCTCTGGGAACACCCAACTCTGACGTTTTGACTGTTGCCAGTCACGAAGAATTGACATTTGATTTCTATAAAAATAGTTGCGGGTGACACAGCTCCGCGAGAATCCTTTACTTTTTGGCACGTCCTTTCCCGTCAAAAAATGGTCACTATTATTTTTAACAGCACTGACATCTAAAAAATGGAAGAATGCGGGAACATCTGCATAGATTGCCCCCTGCTGTAAAACGGGCAGCCGTTGCCATCGCTGAACTATTCGACCAGCAAGAGTGCGGTCGATCGAAACGTTCATCGCGTGCCACAGATCGAGAGACCTTTCTTTGAAGCAGCTGGCTGTGCAACGGCTGCCCTTTTTTCAGCAGCGGGAAAGGAATGCTCCTCAAAGGGTTAAAGGATGGTAACCTATAGGCTACCGTGCGCATTAGACGGTTAATAGGTCACTTTCAAATTGTAAGAGAGATAGCAACTGCGTCATCGCAGAAAATGATCGCACTACTTTTGCGAACCCTAAATAACCCTCTCACACAGCCCCCACCCGAATATCCTTCGAATAGTAAAAATCGCGGACATTATTCTAATAGCGATACCTCATACTATTCGCACAGTGTAAATAGTCAATATTGACTATTCGATGAACCGATTATGGATTGTGTTCGAGCAGTAGTCATCGATTGTACGAACCGTTAAGATGGCCCATCCCACAGTGGAAGCCACCTATGTCTCTGTTGTCTCCAGCGGATCTTCTCTTTTGCAATATCAGGGAACTGACCATTCCCTTCTTTTTTAATAGTTCGTACACACATACAAACGAAACCAATCGGTGGCTTGAAGGGCAGTTTGCCTGAACTCAATTTCCGCAAAATCATTCTGATGAGCTTACGAAATGGCCAAATCTGTGACTGTTATGCTGGGAGGGTGCGCAATATAATGCTGTTTTTATGTAAGTCAGTATTTCACCCATCAAAAACGATATAAGGTAATCATACGATGCAGGGCATCCATATGAGTTTCTTAAATGGGTCCCCTTTCGAAAAAAAACCCCACTGAGTAAAATGTGACCCTCTACGTTCTTGAGGTGTGATAAATGAATTCGAGAGTTGTCTATCCTACTGAGAGATTAGAATTACATACAAAAAAGGAATAAAGAGATCATAAGTTATCGCCGATCTTTAACGGAAGTTTTCAGAAAATACACCTGTTCAACTGTTTCATTGTAATCAATAGCAATGAATTCCAATTTCACCTATTAAATACAAAATTTTCCACCCTATACATATATATATTTATATATTTTCATTTTTTAAAAAAACTGTCTTTACATGTTTCTAACAAGGGGCGTGGCCAGGGCGACACGCTAGACCCGCATTTCTTGTAAATTTAGTTGAATGGATTGTGGAATTCATAGTCATGACTCAGTAAGGGCAAGGGGAGGAGGGGGGGGGGCATTTGCGCTCCCCTGAAATAATTCAACAACATTCAGATATCATCAACTTGGAAATATTTTCAACCATAGGAAACGTCCTCACAACCTTATACATGCCAATGGAGGCCAATGGTTGAAATAACTACAAATGAATTCCCTTTTGCAAAAAATGCTGATGATAGATTTTCTGTTTTCGGGCGGGTTGGGGGTGGTACATTTCTTATTTTGTAGGAATTTTTCTTTACAAGTTCGATTCAGGATAGATTTTCGGACTAGTTATTATTTTTATCTAGCGAAGGCGTAAACGTTTAGTAGATATCGCCCCATCTTCCTGGAAGTTTCTAAGAACTGGAGAGTGCATGATTTGTTTCTGCTTTAATGACGCGTTTATAAAGACAGATGTTGGATCCGTGTATTTATTCTCATTTGTTAACATGTTTTTAACTATGGACGAAGTCGAGGAGTCACGAGGGCGTCACACGAGGTTGCAAGGGGGCGTAGAGAGGGCGTGCAATCTAGCCAGGGAAGGCGTAGGCAAGGCGTCACGCCAGGCACATTAAGCCATTAAGAAAAAATGCCTGGTAAATTTAGAATAATGGATTGCTGCATTTGCAATGAACAAATCAAGCATTGCAAAAATCATCTTGAATAAAAAAAATAAATATGCAAGGCCGTACCCAGAGGGAGGCTGAGGGGGCTTCTGCCCCCCCCTCGGCCGAAATGGGAAATTTGCTTAGCTTACAATTTTAATATTTATCTTACAATTGAACTTTAGCTTTGAATTGGATACTCAGTCCACCCCAAAATAAAATCCTGGCTACGCCGCTGGTGCACAGTGAAAATAAATCATCTCACAGTTTGTACTTTCCAACTTAGTGTTCCGTACTGTTTTATGAGAGATATTGAAATTTAAAAAAAATATATAAATTTTAAGTAAACACAGTTTAAAAAAACTATAAAACAAGCTTTTATAGCAAATCGAGGGCGTAAGCATGGAACAGATCGTAAACCTCCCATTCTGAGCAGTTTTTAGAAAACTAGAGAGATTTTTTTTTAATTTTTAACTTTAAATGACGCGATCATAAATACAGTTTTTGGTAATATATTGCTTATTTTCACTTTCAAAAGGACTGCGGTAACGTGAATTTAACAATGGCTGAAGACAGCGCGTCACGCGCGGCCACAAGGGGAGTCACGAGGGCGTTGCATGGGGCTACAAGGGGCGTAGCCAGGGCGTTTGATGAAGCCTCAAGAGGCGTAGTCATGGCGTCAGATGAGGCAGGAAGGGGAGTCCCATTAAGCCACAAAGTCCAGGTCCGGACTGGGACCTATTTAGATTAGTTTAATGATATTTGGTCAAGGAGGCTTTTTGTATTGCTGATAACTGATTCACAAATGTGAATGAAGCTGAAAAAGGAGAAAAAACATGTTTGAGTAATATTCATTGGATTTCTGAAAGAGAATTTATAAATAATTCCTAATGCGTTACCAAGTTACAGAAAAATAAGGCAGTCAGCATTTCTGAAGTTATATTGCGAGATGGATCAAGCTTCTCGTTTAGATGAATTTGCGAGTCGTGCAATTCTCACTGGAAAATTTTTCAAATTTTATCTGTAGATGCAAATGAGAAAGTTAAGGAGCAGTGGCAGCTTTGTCAAACCAAAAGGTCTATCAAAAGTGGAACATTCAAAACTACTACAAAGTTTAAAACTCACTTTAAGGTAAAACTTCATTTTATCACAAAATTGATTAAGCTGAGTTCTTTTGCTCAAATGTTTAATTGAATTCAATAAGTCATAAATATTAATATGCAGGCTTTTCACCGCCTTTTTTTTCAAGTGAAGAAAACTCTTTTTATTGAATCCTCGGCAATACTTACTTCTTTTTCCATCAAAGCATGCTTGTCCTACATTTTAAAAAAAGTATGAGAGAAAAACAGTATACATGTGTTTACTTATTTATTATTTTATTTTTGTCTTGTTTGGAAATCTCAGTGAACCTTAAGTTTCTTTTATTAATATTATTTATTCATCATTTACTCATTTTTTTCTCATCAGATATCTAGAATCATGGATGGATCGTATTCGAGTTCTCAGAAATTTAAACCCTACCATTGATGCCTGAATTAAATAATATTAGATATGGGTTTGAATTCGATTTAAGAGAGCTTGAACCCTAAATTTATGCTTCTTAACATTATTTAAGGTTTTATTTTATTAGCTTGGATGAAATATATGGAACATTTGAGTAAACTTTTCAATTGTTAATGTTGTCCTTATCAAACTGAATTAAGACTTCAGAGTGATGTGAGAGAAGTTGAAGATAAAACTACTGATTGATGATGATTGGTTTGAATTGAATGACTCCGATCCATATACCACAAATTCTCGAAATGTTGTTGGACTTGAACTGCTGCAGTTTCTTTCCGAAAAATCAACCGATTTGAAAGTTCCAAATTCATATCCGACAGTAAAAGAACTTTTCATGAAATTTAATACAAGTTTGCCGACTAGTGCTCCTGTCGAAAGACCTTTTACTTTGCAGGTAAGGAGCCAGAACGATCTTTTCACGTGTCCCTCTCGATACCGCCCCCCCCCCCCAAAAAAAAAAACAACTTTTGCGGACAGCACGTGACTTGTACGTCTATTCAGTCACAGATATTTTAGGAGCATTTCATCTAAAATTATTTCGTTGGAAAATGAGATGCAATGCCGCAACAGTAATAGCAATACTGCAATAGCATTCAGGGCCGGCTTTATCATTAGGCGAACCTAAGCGACTGCCTAGGGCCGCCGATTAAAGGCGGCCGCCAGATAAAGCAATCGTCAATAAAAATTTAATTACTTTTTTTTTTCAATTTCCCATGTTCCAGTGTTAGGCAAGGGCCGCTCATGAGAGATTCTTGAAAGAAATCACTGCAACGATCTCGAAATTATTTGCATCATTTACTTAAACTCAGTTTTTTTTTTTTTTTTTTTTTTTTTTGGGTGGGGGGGGGTCGGTGCATCTCCAACACAGAACACATATACTCAAAATAGATAACACCTGTTTAAAAATTTTTAAGGACATGGTTTTAAGGACATTGTCAAAAAATATCAATTTTAAATTATGCTTTTTTTGTACATCATGTATAACAGTCATATAACAGGGTTTCTACAGATTCCACAGCTTTTGCTTCCCTGACTTTATCTAGGGTGCTTTCCCGAATTTTGAGTTTCTATTTTTAACATTACATCCTATAGTTGATAATTTTTTTTATATTTTGCCCCCTTTTTTACAAGTAATAATAATAATAAAAGTAATATATACAAGAATCTTATTGGACATCACTGGATTCTAACAAAAACCATGTTTGATAATAATTTAGGATAAAACTAAGCATATTTCAACTGCACAAGATAGGCTCACAAAGCACACATTTTAAAATTAATCATAAGTCTGAATGAGAAAATGAAAACAAAACAATTTCTATACTTAGGTTCAAACAGCAAATACTTTCTTGATTTTACCGCAAAATTCAATTTTTCTTGCATTTCCCTGACCTTTCTTCAATTTCTGGTAATGTCCTGACTTTTTTCCCAAATCCCTGACTTTCCAGGTCTGTAGGAACCCTGTATAAGGAAATTCTGAGGCATCCCACGTAGTATATTTATGGTAACTACATCATCGATATCCTCATAATCCGAAGCCAAAATCGGTTTTCAAGGTTGTACAGAAAAATTATTAAAAAAAAGCTCAGCTGTTCGAGCCTCGTCAGGGGGGGACACCCCTCCCTGAACCCTCCTAATTTTTCAGTTTCATTATTGTCATATTAAAACGATATTAATGGACTACGTCATTTTATGTCTCATCTTTCGTGTATTTCGCCTGTGTGTGTGTGTGGTAATCCTATGTTGAAACTTTTAGCATTATAACCTATTGATAGAAAAATACATGGGATGCCTATTCTACAGCTTACGAAATAGTGTATAGCTATTGGTAACTTAATAGTATTTAAATATATGTAAAATTATGTCTCATACTTTTATGTCGCTTTTTTGGGACACATTTTTTGTACATTTTCAATAAAGGGGATGAGAAATAAAATGATAGGGTCATTTAAAAAAACTAAACGAATCAACACACACGTGACAAAAAATAATCTGCTATTAATCGTACTCTCACCCTCAGTACATTGTTTGTGTTAAACCATGTGTCTAAGCGATCCCATAATGAAATGAGCAGTTCAGAATTATTGACTGCTGTACAAAAAGGATAAAAATTTTAAAATGTAGCCGCTCTGGGAACACCAAACTCTGACGTTTTGATTGTTGTCAGTCACGAAGAATAGATCTGATTTCCATAAAAATAGTTGCGGGTGACATAGTTCCACGAGAATCCTTTATTTTTTAGCACGCCATTTCCCGTAAAACAATGGTCACGATTCTTTTTAACATCACTGACATCTGCTGAGAAATAGAAGAAGGCGAGAACAGCTGGATAGATTGCCCAATGCTGAAAAAAAAGGGCAGCCGTTGCCATCGATCGACTGAACGACCCGCAAGAGGGCGGAAGATCGAAACGTTCAACGCGTGCCACAGATCTAGAGACCCTTTTTTGACGCAGCTGGCTGTGCCGCAAAGCCAGCTGTCGTCGAAAAAAGTGTCTCTAGATCTGTGGAACGCGATGAACGTTTCGATCGTCCGCCTTCTTGCTGGTAGTTCAGTCGAGCGATGGCAACGGCTGCCCTTTTCGGCATTGGGAAAGGGTTGCGCCTCAAAGGGTTAAAATTGAATGTTTCATGTTTACTTCGGTAATCTATTCATCACTTTTTTATGAAAGCATCGCAAAAAAACATTCAGTATAAAATTAATCATTTTTGTTTACATTTTTAGTTGTCGTTAAATTTTTTCCCAGTATTATTCTGTTTCAGCAGAATGAATAAATAACGAACAAATTGAATCGAGATTCAAGTTGATTTTTAATGATGGAGTCACACCGTTTCATATTTTTCAAGATGTTTAATTCAATTATTATTCGAAACTGCGAATTTTTTTTCGTATTTATTTGAATAATTTTCAAACGAACTCACGAGTGCTAGATGGACAGGTTTTCGTTCAGGGAAATTATGTCTATTTTTTGTGTATTCACTACACTATGGACTTATTACACCCGGTGTCTTTCTAATAAATACAAATACAGTAGAACCTCGATTATCCGAAGTCATTGGGACCGAACCTACTTCGGATAATCGATAATTCATCCATAATCATGTAGTTTAATATATAGTATCGTCATTGAACTATTATTATGACTATTAACTGTTAAATAAATTAAAATTATAAATGAAAATAAATTTATTTCTGAAACAAAAACCTACAGTGGTTTAAATGGAAGCTTCATCTGATGTACATTGGCCATCCTTTGCCGTTGTAACTCTATCCGGGAGTTTTGTTAAAAGCATGAGTTCAGAAGAATCACACTGTTCCTGTTGTTCCATCCAAAGAAAGCTTTTTGAGAAACTCTTAAAAGCATCATTGTTACTGAGCTTATTGACTCCAGAATCATTCTCATCACCATCAATATAAAGACAGCGGTAAAATTCTTGCTCTGTTATAAACCACTATCGTCATACCGATATTGATTTTGATGCGTATAGGACTTATCTTTGTCGTATAGCCCTTTAGAAAAACTATTTCTTTTACATTATGGCCTATGGGGAGAAATTCTTGAAAGTGCGCAAGCGTTTAAAAGGCGCATTCGGTTGAGTTTCAATTTGGTATATATGTTTGAAGTATTCATCGATTAAAATTTATTTAAATGCTTGGTCATGATCTTAATCGTAAGTGTTCGGAAAGTTGAGTGGAGTCACTCCAGATTTCTTTTTTTTAATCGGTTTGCTTGTTTTCCATTACTTTTTGAACTCGGATGGAAAAATCGAATACAGAATCGAGAAAATCGCCAAAACAATTCATACATGTGATAATGCCTTTCACGCAATGATACAAATGTAGTAAAATTGTAACGTCAGTCACCATGGAATGACCCATATGGTAGATAGCTAAAATGTGAAGTTCTCGTATTTGGGCCTATCGCGCGGCTGTCGATCTAACTATCTGAAGTTTTGGGCGGGTTTCGACAGGTGTAACCTAAATACATGTTAGAACCCCTTTAAAAGTCCTTCGCCCAAGGCATCCCCGTAGGCAGATGCCCCTTGAGCATTCGTGCCATAACACAAAAAAAAAAACGATAAATTTATCATTTTTTATGCATCATTAAAAGCCGTCTTATATTTTCCCTCCGAGACTGGTTTAAAACTATTAATAATTAAAACTTTTTTTTCGATAAAAGCTGTTGCAACGACCTAAGTATTTGAAAGAAATAATTATTTTCTGCACTATCTACTTCATGCTGAGCAGCACAAAACAGTGATTTAAATGACAGCGATATTAGGCGATACATAAACAAAAGTTTTGTAACACCATGAAATAAGATTTCATTTTTAGATTAAGTGTAACATTTTAATGCATTTCAGGTTAACAGGACACTCATAATTATTTATACAGTTCCAAATCGGCAGATACTCGCTGTCATTTTCCTATCATTTGAGTTCGGTGGGTTCTTTTTCAATAAATAACCGTCGTTTCTCTGAAAATTATTTATTGAAACAAACAGCGTTCATTTGATGAAAAAAAAGAATGAAATGTTTCTTAATTACGAGACGAGCTAATTAAATTTTTTGAATGGGTTGTCGAAATCATCAGCACACTCCTGCAAATTAATTGGAACCCAATGTGAAACAAATAAAAATGGCTGAGTTTTTAATTTGATCTTCTAACAAGGCTTTCAGAATATTGATCAGTAATGATTAACTTTTCGTATTTAGCACCTTTGTGCATAGGTTTTTTTAAAATGTATTTCTTGCGTTCATAACCTAAAAATGAATTAAAGTTGGATGCGAGAGATTAAAAGTATTTGTTTCTTCATGGACGATTGCAAACAGTTATACATTATGAAAAATAACTCACTGATTATTTCTAATATAATATTTTAATTTCCCATCAAAACAATGAAGCATTATTTTAAAACATTTATTAGAACTAATCGGAAAGATATATATTCGTTTGAATTTCAAAACATATTCTTTCATTAGTCTTGTAATATTGTCATTATAAATTTTATTGCTACGTTAACTAGATCATGGAAAAAAATCAGTTTATTTAGCTTTTTGAAAAGCATTACTTTTTATTCTTTGCTTTGAACTCTTAAAAAGGAGGGGGGAGGGATTCATTCACATCTCACTCAGGCTGAAAAAATAGGAGTGGAAAATATTTTCAGCCTAAGAAACTTTGTTTTAAACGTTATCGCATGTGACATACAAGTTTTTTATGCTACATCCCCCCCCCTCAAGTTAAGGCCATGATAAATGGCTTTTAAAAGTATTAAGGCATTTTTACTGTAGTATTTATACATGTCAGCTTCGACGGCTCAAGAAAGGAAAACGATTAGTTTCTCAGTATTTCATTTGACACTTTTAAAGTATTGCGCATGATATTTTTGTAAATAGCCGATATCTTATTATTATATTGACTTTTTTCGTACTTTGGAATGAGTTGTATCCTTTAATGACTTTTTTTTCGAAAATCAAAAAGCTTTTGAAAGGAAGCGTTGTTATTGGGTTATTGTTCAAGCATTTATGCGTATCATTCATCAGGGTGTAAGGGGTTTTAAACTATTTTATATTTTTCTTCCTAAGGCCTTCTTTAGACCAAGATGGGGTCCATTAAAAGCTTGAGTTTTAGGGTTTTGATGGGAATCGAACTTTGACCGACTGGGCCGCTGCTTGTGCTAGTTAATCCACATTTAATGTTCATCCTAAAAACGTCGAAAAGTAGTTTACGTGTAGGACTGGTAGCTCTTTTATTGAGGTAAACATAACTGTTGAGTTCCGAGAACTTTAATTAAAAGACAATTCATTCACTAGATGGCAGGACTGCCTCGTCCAAGACATTAATTTATATCGATATTTTTTATATCGTATTGTAGTAAATTTTAATCGAGAGTTTGTTTTGTTGATAGTTTTTGTTCTTCAGTGTCGCAATTCTTATATGATTCGTAGCGCGGCTTCAAAATCGACAAAAATCTAAATTGTAAATTATATTGATGCTTTCTGTCTTATCTTAGTCCAAATATAGTGCAAATTAGTAATAAAGCAAGATTTAAAGTGAGAAATCTGGAAGTTTATTATTCGAGTCAGAGTTTTTCTGTAGTTCACTCAAGAACAGAAGTATTCAAAGTTGGTATTGTTCCAAATCTTATTACGTTTCCTGTCCATGCAAGTAAAGGTGAGTGAATTTTGTTATTACTACAAAAACTTACCGTCCTAACATATGGAGGCACCGGCGAGATAGATTTTTTGAATATTTGAAATGAATACTTGCATGGACTATTTATTCGATTTATATGCGTATATATGAAATCAAAGTGCATTCTGAATTCTCTTTTGTGCTATAAAAATCAGAAACTGCTATTTTAAGTTTTAATACTGTTTGAATTCTTGAAAAATTTACTGGATTGATTCGATAAAATTAAAATGGGTCCAAAAACGAAATCGTCAGTTCCGCTCATGTACCAGACGCAAGTGAAGGAAATCAAACGGTACGGTGATAGTGTGGAAAACGTAATCAATTCAGAAAATGTTCAGAAAATTCTAGCACTTAAGGGAAATATTTTGAAATGTCGTGAGAAACTAGAAGAATGTTATTATGAATTTTCTACTTTCGAAGAGTTTAATGAAGATAGAGAGTATCAAATTTTTGCTGATTCTAAAGATTTTGCCGATTCGGCATTAGAAAAAATCGAGTCAAAATTAAGTATAATTAATGATAAATCACAGTCTCCAGATAATGAGAAACCGAAAACTACTGTCGCTCCTTATACAAGTATAAATCTCCCTAAATATGATCTACCTTCATTCTCAGGAAACTTTGATGAATGGTTGAGTTTTAAATCGATATTTTTAAGTTCAATAGATTCAAATGAAGCCTTAACAGACATTCAAAAATTGCAGTATCTGCAAAACTCAGTAAGTTCGGATGCTTCAAGATTAATTAGAGGATTCGCTATAACGAACGAAAATTACAAACATGCATGGGATACGCTTTTGAATCGATTCGATAACAATAGGGAATTGGCATTTTCTCAGTGTAAAAAGATTTTCAGTTTAAGGAGTGTGAAATCGACCTCTGAATCCATCAGAGTTATGATAGATGTTTGTAATGAAGTTCTTAGAAATTTTAAAACCTTAGGATTAGAACAAAATCAACTAGTTGAAATACTGATAGTATATACGTTACAAAACAAATTAGAAGATTCTATTAAAGTTAAATGGGAGTTAACTCTAGAAGATAAGAACTTTCCTTCGTTAGATAATTTTCTTTCATTTTTGGAAAAACAAGCCCGAAGTCTACAGGGTGTCAGGAATGTTCAACCTAATGAGAAATTAGTTAAATTACCACATAAACCATACGTTCTAAAGACTGTTGTGAACCCAGTTAAAGATTCTTGTAAACTTTGCCTTGCTTCTCATTCATTACACAATTGTGAAAAATTCCTTAAAATGAGCGTAGACGATCGACGATGTTTTGTGAAGGACAATAAACTCTGTTATAACTGTCTACGTGGTAATCATAACGTATCTTCCTGCAAATTCAGTACAGTATGTCGCGTATGCAAAAAGAAACATCACACCTCCTTGCACACTGTTAGACCAACTTCGAGAGACACCCCTCCTGATGAATCCACTCAAAGTCGGCCCACTGGCCAAAGTACAGCTCAGCCGCCTTCTATGTCTCAAGAACAACAGTTTTGTTTGACTGGCCACATGCACAATTCAAATTCAATTTTGCTTTCTACAGCAATTGTCAACGTTAAAAACTATCAGGGACAATTCGTTGAATGTCGAGTCTTAATTGACGGGGGTTCCCAGGCATCTTTAATCACAGAGTCTTGCTGTAAAAATCTTGGTCTACCACTTTATGAATCAGAGAGTACAATTTTAGGGCTAGAGAACAAGGTTGCTGCTTTAGCTACTAAAAGAGTCGAACTTAATTTTACTCCCCACTTCAGTCAAGAAACATTCTCAATAAATGCACTCGTTGTAAATAAACTCACCTGCGATTTGCCGAACTTTCAAATCTCAAGTTTTGATTGGCCTCACCTTTCAGGACTTCAGTTAGCTGATCCTTTCTTTTATATCAGTCGTCCGGTGGACATTATTCTGGGAGCTGATATATTTTTTGAGTTAATTCAATATGGTAAAATTTCTGGTAATAGGAATCAACCTTCAGCTCTAAATTCCAAATTGGGTTGGCTGCTTTCAGGGCAAATTTGTGAAGCTGCTCCGAGTGCAAAGAATGTCATGAATCTAGTTAGTTTTCATACTCTTGTAGACTTGGATAACAGAATAACAAAGTTTTGGGAAGTCGAATCAGTTCCAGAAGTTAATTGTCTTTCAGTTGAAGACCAGGAATGTGAAAAATTCTACCAAGAGCACACGACAAGAAATTGTGATGGTAGGTATGTTGTCAAGCTACCCTTCAAGAAGGAAGGTGTTTTAGGAGACTCAAAAATTCAAGCTAAGAGAAGATTCTTTTCCTTAGAAAAACGCCTTCAGGATAATCAAGGACTCAAAAATCAATATGTAAAATTTATGCAAGAGTATGAAGAGTTGGGTCATATGAGAATTGTTTCAAATCCAGTAGCACAACTTCCATCCCAATGTTATTATATGCCACATTTTGGAGTTATTAGAGAGCAGTCTGAGACTACAAAGTTGAGAGTAGTATTCGACGCATCCGCGAAGACTACATCAGGGATTTCGTTAAATAATATTCTTCACACAGGCCCTAAGCTTCAAAAGGAGCTGTTTAACATTCTTCTAAAATTCAGATCGCACAGTATTGCCCTGACAAGTGATATAGAAAAGATGTTTAGGCAGATTCTGGTTGATGAAAAAGACGTGGATTACCAACGAATATTTTGGAGAGACAGCCCCGAGCAACCACTGCAAGAATTCCAACTTCTTACCGTGTCTTATGGAACTGCTTGTGCTCCATACTTATCGATTCGCACAATCCAGCAACTTGCTAGAGATGAATTCGAAAATTTTCCTGAAGCATCCAAAGTTGTTCTAGAAGATTTCTACGTCGACGATCTTTTAACTGGAACAAATTCAAGGGAAGAAGCCGAAAAATTAGTTACTCAAGTGATTGAACTCATGAAGAAAGGAGGTTTTCCAATTCGAAAATGGGCTTCAAATAGATCATCAGTATTAGAATCATTACCACCAGAAATGAGAAGTCCGTCAGGATCTCTACAAATCGAAGAAGATCAAGCAATTAAAATCTTAGGAATCATCTGGGATGCTAAAGAAGATACATTCCGAATCAAGATCAATTCACCTCCTGAAGTTAGACTCACGAAGAGACAACTTCTTTCCAATATTGCCAAGATTTACGATCCTCTTGGATTTCTGTCACCTACTACTATTCAGCTTAAAATCTTAATGCAGGACCTGTGGAAGGAAAGTATCTCGTGGGATGATCCAGTGACAGACATCATTGCTGAAAAATGGGCTCAATTCAGAAATCAGATGCACCATTTAGCTGAAATCGAGATTCCAAGATATCTGTCCGAAGAAGGTACCATCAAAACTATTCAACTAGTAGGATTTGCCGATTCATCTCAGCGCGCTTATGCAGCAGTCCTTTACTTAAGAACCCAGTTTGATTCAGGAAAAGTACATGTTGCAATTATCACGTCTAAGACAAGAGTAGCTCCAGTGAAAGTATTAACATTGCCAAGATTAGAGCTCATGGCAGCTCTTCTTCTTTCTCAACTCTACATCGTGGTTGTCGAATCACTAAGAAAGATTATACAAGTCAATGAGGTTTTTCTCTTTTCCGATTCACAAATCGTCTTAGATTGGTTGAAGTCATCACCAACTAGATGGAAAACGTTCGTGGCTAATCGAATCTCAAAAATTCAAGAACTGACTTCTGAAGCATCTTGGCATCATGTAAGGAGTCAAGAGAATCCAGCCGACTGTGCTTCACGCGGTATATCTGCTTTCAAGCTTAAAGTTCACAATCTGTGGTGGTCTGGACCGCATTGGTTAAGTCAGGACTGTTTGCAATTTCCCTCTACTAGTCTATTGCCTTCTCATGAAGAAGACGTAAAATTAGAAGAAAAGTCAGTAACAGTAGTTTCCAATATTGGAATCAAAAGCCAAAACGAATATCTATTAGACATCATCAAGAAATATTCGTCATTCTTACGCCTCATTCGGGTAATTGCTTGGTGCACGCGATTCATAAAGAATTCCAAAACCCCAAAACTTAATGGTGTACTTTCATCAGAAGAGATAGAAAATGCAACCAAGATTATTATTCGAGCAGTACAAAAGTCAGATTTTCATGAAGAAATCAAACATTTGAAAAAGAGACTTCCTCTTCCTAAAAACAGCAAGCTCTTGCCTCTTAACATCTTTCTCGACACAGATGGAATCATTAGAGTAGGAGGGCGACTATCTCAGCATCAAACTTTAGAGGAAGATCAAAAGCATCCAATGCTCCTCCCAAAGAATAATTATTTGACTGACTCGATCATACGTCATTACCATCATAAATCATTTCACGGTGGCCCACAACTAGTACTTTCACTACTTCGACAAAAATATTGGTTTGTTGATGGACGCTCCACTGTACGTAAAGTAATTAGTAAATGTCTTCTATGCAAACGTTTAAAGGCTCGAACATGTCAGCAGTTAATGGGTGATTTACCAGAACATAGAATAACACCTACTCGACCTTTTTCGAAAACTGGGCTCGATTACGCAGGTCCTTTTCTGACGAAACCAAACGTACTCAGAAGTAAAATCAAACTTAAATCCTACGTTTGCGTATTTATTTGCATGTGTACCAAGGCAGTACATTTAGAAGCGGTTTCAGATTTATCAACACAAGCACTGCTAGCGGCTTTCAAAAGATTCATTGGTAGACGTGGTCTCCCATCAGATATTTTTTCTGATAATGGAAAAAACTTCAGAGGCCTCTCTAATCAACTGAAAGAATTGTTTAAATTACTTCAGTCTAACGATGTTCAGAATTTTTTTGCGAATCAACTAATAAAGTGGCATTTTATACCGCCGTATTCCCCTCATTTCGGTGGACTATGGGAAGCGTCCGTAAAAACTGACTAAGAATCATCTCATCAAGGCTTGTAAATCGACTCTTTTGAATTTCGAAGAACTGAGCACGTTGCTCTGCCAAATAGAGGCTTGTATCAACTCAAGACCTCTCATACCTGTGTCTTCCGATCCTACAGATGTCCGTGCTCTCACCCCTGGACATTTTCTTATCGGTACTCCGCTGCTTGAAATCCCTGAATCACCACCCCTTGCCACCTTAAACCTATCCACACGGTGGATGCTAATTAACAAAATCAAACAGCAGTTTTGGTCAAGATGGTCCAGGGACTACCTTCCTAATTTACAACATCGACCAAAATGGTGTTCTCGTAAGGACGATGTGAAAGTTGGTGATCTAGTCGTAATACACGATGCACAAGCCCCACCGTTACAGTGGAAATTGGGTCGAGTTACCTAAGTTTTTCCTGGTGCTGACAAGAAAATCAGAGTAATAAACATTCAGACTGAGAGTGGTGTTAAGACAAGACCCATAACAAAAGTAACGGTGCTTCTTCCGGGGGGGGGAGGATGTTGAGTTCCGAGAACTTTAATTAAAAGACAATTCATTCACTAGATGGCAGGACTGCCTCGTCCAAGACATTAATTTATATCGATATTTTTTATATCGTATTGTAGTAAATTTTAATCGAGAGTTTGTTTTGTTGATAGTTTTTGTTCTTCAGTGTCGCAATTCTTATATGATTCGTAGCGCGGCTTCAAAATCGACAAAAATCTAAATTGTAAATTATATTGATGCTTTCTGTCTTATCTTAGTCCAAATATAGTGCAAATTAGTAATAAAGCAAGATTTAAAGTGAGAAATCTGGAAGTTTATTATTCGAGTCAGAGTTTTTCTGTAGTTCACTCAAGAACAGAAGTATTCAAAGTTGGTATTGTTCCAAATCTTATTACGTTTCCTGTCCATGCAAGTAAAGGTGAGTGAATTTTGTTATTACTGCAAAAACTTACCGTCCTAACAATAACCATTCACCAAAAAAAGGAAAAAAATTCCGACAGCAATGAGTAAGAGCACATATTTTAGTGTTTTTAAACCATCGTTTCAAAGACGCGTCGGTTGCAGTTCTTTCACTGTGCCCATCGTTGCTTCCCGACTTGCGATCTTTGAATGTCCCGCTGTGGCTCGGCGTACAGATAAGTGCCAACATTGAATCGAGCGAAAAAGTTAACAGTATGTTCAGAATGGGTACATACACAAAGTAGAGCTTGTTGAAAACTAACTTAAGGTAGATGCATTTGGCGGACCTGACCTTTCTAGCAGTAGTTTGATTTATGTATATGCGAATGCACTTTCAAGATTCTCTCCAAATGCGAGGTCCTAAATCTGTGTGTATACTTTTACGCTCCAAAATCTGAAATTTTTGGGCACTTTTATTGTTTTAGAAACTATAGCTTATTTGACATTCTAAAAATGAGAATAATTTTTTAATATTGTGAAGGTTAAAATAATATTTCTTTAACAATTCTTACGCTGTAAAGTACTAGAGTCATCGTGGTAGTTAATAAAAATCACTCAAAATGACTAATGTTTAAAACATAAAATAATAAAAATCTTTGTGAAATAACAGCATAATGTTTACTTCGTAAAAGTTCAAAGTTTTTAAACTTAGTTATTTGATATATTTATTGTTGTGTGCATTAATCTTTTTCTTCTTTCTCTGTGTTTATATATATAATTTAAAAAAATAATATTATGCTGTCTTTGTTCATTTATATTTATGTGCGGAAAAAAAAAGTTCTTTTTGTCCTGTGTTTTTATGTACATATTTGTGTGTTTTTTATTTTCATTTCATTTTTGTTGTTTTTGTGGTGGTGTCTGTTCTTTTGTTGTGCTTCTTTTTTGTTATTTTGCATGTTTCTTTTTGTGCCCTTTTTCTCCCTTTTCTTTTTATTTTTTTGTTCATATTCCCTGTATTCTTTGTGCTTCCCTATATTTTACCTTTCTATTTACCTTTCATCCCCTTTCCCCTTTCTTTCTCATTCCCTTGGTTTCTTCGCTTTTGGTTCCTCTGTTTTGGCAGTTGCTGTTTTCTCTTTATTTTCTTTAGGTGTTTGTCACTGAAGAAAGGCAAACAAGTTTTTGCTCGAAACAGCTGTCTGGCTATTGAAGTAAACTTTTTTTTTATTTTGCAGTGTTTTTTTATTATTTCATAGTCGTAGTTGTTTCTACGTCTACAGCTCTACTCATGGTAGACGGCTGAAGTGTGGAGGTCCCGCCTTCGAGCATATCGCGCATCTGTCGATCTAATAGTCTGGGATTTGGGCAGTTTATTCTAGAGGTAACCATACGCGTTAGAGCCCCTTAAAAAGCCCTCTGCCCAAGGCAACCTCGTAGGTAGATACTCCTCGTGTAAGCTTGCCATCACACAAGCAAACGAAAGATTCAAAGTAGCAAGTACAGTGACGTTCACTAGAAAAATATTGTAAGTGTTCGGGTAAACGGATACTCACAATATTTTATGTGTTTATCAAAGAAATATTCTTGTAACAATTCTTGTAACAATTAGCCTTGTAACCAATGGCGCACACAAGGGAAGGGTCCAAGGGGCCTTTGGGACTCCTCCCAAAAGACTTGTCAATTTTGCTATCATCATGCAATTTTCAACAGATATGTTAGAAAACTTTTTTAAACTTTTATTTTTAGCAGTTAAGATGAATAAATAAAAGAAGAATAAAAACAGGTTATGATAATTTTTTTTAAAATCCGCATTTTTCTTTTTCAGATGATTAGTGTCACATTTTTATTCGTTGTACCCCCTAAGTCCTGTGTGCGCCACTGCTTGTAACAATATAGAAATTATGGGAAATCAAACAATTGCTAATTTCTTGACAAAGCAAATGTATTGTTTAATTGTTAAAAGTGAAACAAGTAATTATAAATATTCAGATTCACTGTAAAAAACTAAATATTTCTAGGTAGAGGTTCATTTCTGCGAGTGATTCCAGTGTCAGTATACCTTATTTAAATTAACTTTATTTCTCAAATTAAAATAACTTTTCCAGCACTAATCTTAAAATCTAGATATTTATTTATTTTACACATTGTGTGTTATTAAAAAAAAAGAATTTTTTAAGGAGAAAAAAATGCTGAGCAAAAATCTTTTCATCAGAAAATCCCCTTTGTTGAAGAACAAAATTTCAAAAGAAATTTCCTCGGCATAAAACATAAAAGGAAATACATACATACGTCACTTTAGTGTTTTGTTGTAAGCAGCATGGAATCACGCGGAAGGAGGGAAACAAACGTGAAATGTGTCATTGAAGATAAATGAAATGAAAAGATTGGCTCTAAAAGCAGCAAGCACATGGTCGATGTTTTTTGCTTCTTCACGGTCGCAGACTACTTTACATCGAGTCTGTCACTCCGTGTCAGTGTTCTGTATTTTTTCCAGCCTTTTCTTTACTAGAGCTGACATGTAACAAAGGAGTTGACATTACACATTTTTTGTGGAGTTTTCACTTCGAGTCGAGATTTGCTCTCTCGGTAAAACTGGAAAGTGTTAAGGCGTATCCCTGTTCCATTTTGAAAATGAAAGATTTTAACAAATATTACAATAAAAATACACTTCAGAAATTTGGAAATTTCTTTAATAATGCGTATATAAGGCTTTTTTTACAGTTGCGTATTTAAAATCGATGGTTAATTTCATTGAAAATTTCCACATTGTTCAATGATCTATTTAATATATGAATCATGGGCGCTTAAGTTTTGAAAAAAGAACTTAAATGCATTTAGTATAGTTTTAGTAAGTTGCAATTACTAGTTAAATTTTATATTGCTCTTAAAGTGTCAGCTACCGGTGCACTTACCTTGTTGTGTAGACATATATTTTGTTTTATTAGAAATATTTATCATTGGAATTCAATTGTAAAGAACTACTATTATCGTTGCGACATACTAACGGTATTGTCGCCACATGCTTACATAGATAAAAATACCAAGAGTGAAATATAAAAAAATTACAGCGGTATTTATTAATCTGAAAATTTTATTTAAAAAATTATGATTAATGTTATAACAAGTTATTACCCTTATGTAAATACAAAAATATTTTTATGTCGTAGCTTTTTAAGTCAAATAATAAATAATATTTTGGTAATATTTCTATACAATTCAATAAATTGTTAAAACTATACAAAAAGTATAATAATTTCATAAAAGTCGCATTTATAGGTGCATCAACTTATGCGGCCTCTCCTTTATGACTGCCTAATTCGTATGCGGCCTCTATTGGTAAAAAGCCCTGTCCCCACCTCTGCTATAGAATGTCCCATCGAAAATCGCCGAGGAAAACATTGCACGTCTATAAGATTTTCGCTACTCTCGCTTTCTTAAAATTCATTTAGTGAAGTGCAAAGACGCAGTCTGGAATACCTAAGGCAATTTTTTTTCTCGATTTTTGCGGAAACTTATGCAATTTTTTTACACCCATATGAATTACCGAGGAAGCAGAAACTAGGCAAAAAATAAAAAGGAGAATGAATTGTTGGGCATTTTCTTTCTATTGAAAATCAGTGCTATTTTTGAACAATTGAACAGTCGCATACCGTAAACCACCGTATCATTGGTCCAACAAAGTTAGTTTTTCTACTTAAAAAACAATGCAATATATCTCAGAATTTTTAAGCTCGAAAAATACTCAGCGACCTGTTCGAGGGTAAGTTTAGTTTTTTTTTTTTTTTTTTTTGTTATTGGCGAAAGAGAGTTTTGTCTATTGAATATGAAATCTATTGAAAATCATGAGACTGGACCAAAGGAGAACCGAGCAGAGGGCTACTTTGTTCCAATACTTTAAAAATAGTAAATAATAAAATAAAGAAAAAATATTTATATATTTGAAACAATGTACTAGTTTATTTCTTTATGCCATATTAATTGATTAAATCTCACGCAGCTATTAAACAGGGTGTTCCAAAAAGGTGGTAATGTGCTTTAATTCATTATCTATTATAGGTAAGTGGAGAGTGTAAATTGGAAAAAATAACAAAACAAAAGTCAAAATAAGACTCCATTAAGAAAAAAATCATCTCGTTTATTTTCAGTTAGAAAAAGTGACACTTTTAAAATTTGTATACTACCCCCGCACGCAAAAAAAAAAATACTAATTAGTAAAATGTGCCCCATATACTCATGAGGTGGTCTACAAAATTTGAGGATTATATTTTTTAAAGTGTCAGATATATGAAGATTAAAAATAGGCTGACTTAAACCACTTTTACATGACTCTAGAGTAGGGATGGACGCGAGACGACTTTTTTGCGAGACGAGACAGAGATTTATAGCTTTTTTTGCGAGACGAGACACACATTTTTAACATTACGATATAGGGATTTTTGCGGACGAGACAAGCTTTTAGGCTATTTTGCGAGACGCGAGACGCTTATTTTTCGTCTCGCGTCCATCCCTACTCTAGAAAGGAAAAATCATGTAGTAGGATCGCATTTCAAGGGTCGTACGGAAATTGCGAACGAAAACAACTTTTTTACACTCTAGAAATATGCGTTTACATTAAAATTCACATACAGCCACCGTTTATTTTTTATTAAATATATCTCTGGGACGTTTTATGATGAAAGGATGAAATTCTGTGCATCTCTTCATTTGTGCTTTTTAGTTGTGTCAGTTTTTTTTTTTGCGCATCTCTCTACGTAAGGGGCCCCTTTTACGAGTTGGGAGTTTGTTTGTACGTTATTGATTTCAAATTTAAAAAGTATAATTTTTTGAAAATGAACGAGAGGATTTTTTTTAACAGAATCTTATTTCTGATCTTACTTTGAAGATTTTTTTTTCAATTTACATTGCCCACTTATCTCCAATAAATAAAGAATCAAAGCCCGTTCCCACCTTTTAGGGACATTCTGCGTTTTGTAATAACAGAAATGTTTATGAAAATATGAAACAATGGCAGAAAGGATCCCCCGGTTGATGGCATCAAAAATCTACAAAAACTTAACATAAAATGGCACGGACACATTTCCTTAAGCTCTTTATTTTCCTTATAAAACAAGAGAATCGCTTAAACGTTGATTTGTCCAAACATTCATTAGAAACCACCTCCTCAAATTTAAACTTCTTATACACGAAGAATGTCAGCGATTGTAAAATTCTTGTCTGTGAACTAAATGTTTAATTTTAGGTGATACAAAATCAATTAGCATCGAAAGGAAAAGTTCCGTTTTTATTAAATGAAAGCTTTGACTGGATAAATAATGGCGCTTTCGTCAGAGATTTTGCATTTTCAATGCCACTCTTCATTGCATATCGACTTGGAATTATGGAAACAGGTGCAATACTTAAAATTTTTAAACTAATAGTTTTTTTCTTTTTGTTTATTCAACTAGTCAAAAAAAAATGAAAATATTTTTTTCAAGATAGCATTGTTAAATTTGTTTGTTTTTCTATGGCAGTGCTATGCACGGGATATCCTTCAGGGATGGAGAGTGCCTTGATCGAGGACTTTTTAGGGGGTTCTAACGGGTATTCACATTACACCTGGAGACCACCGACCGAGACTACAGGCCGTTGGATCGACAGCCGGGCGAAAGCACCCGAACCTGGGACATTTACATTTCAGCCGTCTACCATTTTGAACATCTTACCCACTCGGCCATAATTGGGCTCCACTCTTGTCAAAAAACGGTAGATCACTTTGAACGGCATCGCTATAGGAGAAGAAAAACGATACATTGCAGCCAACCATTCCAATTTAAACGTATTTGTTCCAATTTTCAAGTCTTATTACGGAAATACGATTTTTAGCAATATTATTTAATTTTTTTATAGCTACCAACTCAATTTCCATATTTTTGCATATTTTGATAAATAAGTATTTTTCCTTAAGTATTTCTTTATTCATATCTCTAATGCAGTTACAAAGTACATCAATACTTATTTCGGTATATTTTTTTATTAATTTATCGATTTTTAAATGCATCTTAAAGTTTGTATGCAAAAATAAGAAATCATCACACTCATTCACTGATTTAAAAAAGGAATGGATTTGCATAAGATTGATTTTACATGACTGAAGGAGAAAAGAATATGCTTTTCATTTTTGAGTATTTCAGTTTCTAATATGTATTTTTGAAATAAAGTAAAACTTTTTTTTTGTCAGTGCAACAAAACTTAAAAGCTTTTTTTTCCCATAATACATTTATTTATGTCTGTATTCTGAGTCCTTGAAAAACATTGTCTTGAGTCATTCTTGAGAATTCCTTGGTTTTCTTTCCTTTTGAAATATGAACGATCCTTTATACCAACAAAATATTTTGATAGGTATACCTCTTGCGCTGTGTGTTTATTTTTTCTGGGAGTCTGGCAGCTATGAAATTAACTTAAAACTTGGTTAAAATCTCTCTTTATTTGGATTTTCCTCAAGGCTGAAGTTTTTTTTTTTTTTTGGGGGGGGGGGAGAATGGGGAAGATGCTGGACACCAGCCTTGTCTTGAGCATCCTCCCCATGTACTCCATTTTCTGTCCTGTTTATCGTAGGCCTGTCCTTCCACCTTTTCCCAAGTCTCCCCTACATGTATTTTCTTTCAGGTTTCCGATTTATTACACAAGGTGTGGTATTCTGCCAACATTTATCAGTCGATGATCGTTTCGTGTGGTAGGAAAGGTCTACTCTTCTGCAGTAGCAAAAAAAAAAAAACAA
>JAWZYV010014250.1:0-84005 GCA_038373885.1 Cheiracanthium punctorium
CCTTTAGTTTGAGTGTTTATAACCAAATAATTATTGATTCATTTGTATAATGAAGGTAAAAAGAATGTACAAATCGCTGATTACTACACAAGTAGAAGAAAAGGACGGCAAAAAATATTCAAATATTTTGCAAGAGGGGCTCAGACCATTGCATGGGCGTAACTTGGGCTTCGAAACTGGGGGGGGGGGGCAAAAGTCATTTTAAAGGAAGTCCATATTATGTGTGTCCGTACACACACACACACATATACATACATACATACATACATACATTTTATATATATAAACTATAAATTCGGTCTTCGGGCCTCGTCAGGGGAGACCCCCCTGAGCCCCCCCTAACTTTTTAGTTTCATTATTGCCATATTAAAACAATATTATTTGACTATAATTTTATCTCTCACCCGTTTTTCTTTTATTCTTCCTTTACATTTATTTCATCGGCTGGAGATTGGAGGGTTTCCTGATCTTTCCCTGCAATTGCAAACGTGGGTCGATGATAATTGAAGTACCTTATATAATTTTTAGTATCTATCTTAATACACCAAAAATTTTGCTTTTCGTTATTGGATATTGTTGAGAGAGCTTTAGGCGAGTAGGGTTGCTGTATTTCGCCTGGTAACCCTATTGGCAAGTCATCCAGAGTGGATAAGAATCCCAGACTGTTAGGCTTATGTTTAAAATTATTCTTTTTTCCACTTTCACATTCTCTAGCCCAGTGCCCGATGCGTTTACACCTTTTACAAGTTATTCTTGATGCATCCTTAATTTCATGAGTCAGCTGGCCCGAGTATTTTCCATAATTTTTATTTTTAGACGCAGGTTTTCTAGGAGCAGCTACGAAAGCACCTGAGTCTTCCGCTTGTCTGTCATTCTTACAGCCTGGCATTTGATTCTGAGTATTTCTGGCTTCGGTAGCTCAGCTCTTGATTCCATAGCATATCGAAAATTGTCGAAAGTAGTAGAGAGGCTATATATCAGCATTACAATCAGCACATCGTCGTCTATTTTAATATCCATGTCTGAAAGTCTGTCCACTATGCTGAAGAATTTTCTCAAATGGTCGTGAATTCCATTAGACGAGTCGGGTACTTTATATTGAATTCCGGAATACGGAATACGGAATACGGAATGAATACGGAAGATTTCATTAATGCAGCTTTACGAGCAGGTCCTTTCGACTGATAGACTTCTGACAGTTTTCTCCAGACATCTCATGAAGTGTCACAATTTTTTATTTCTTTGAGTTCAGATGTCGATATACATAGAATTATATCTGCTTTTGCTTTTTCGTCCATTTGGATCCGCGTATCGAACACTTCTTGCGATTTTTCGTCATTTTCCAAAACTTCAGGTTTAGGCTTTGAACCTGATGCATAAATCCAGGCATCACTCTTTATTAAAAGTGCTTTCATTTGCATTTTCCATGTTTCGTAATTATCTTTGTTCAGCGTTTCAATTCGCCACGTTTCAGTCGCCATTTTGAGGATGAATGATGCAGCCTTGAAACGAACGTTAAAAATCAGCATATAAATAAATAATCCATCTGGTGTCCATAAACTTTTAGAAATGTTAGCAGACTTACGGCACAAACATAGTAAGCGTGGGATTTCAACATAACATTTTATTAGAACGGAAGAAACAGGCACATTACATAACAAGGTAACATCAAGAAGGAAAAAAGTATAGATTTGTTTGTGTTTGTGAGATTATGGCCGATTAGTTACGTGTGGGCTCAGGCCGATGGGTCGGATGCCCTTCGTGGGGGTCTTTCTAAGGGGTCTTAACACGTATTTACGCTGAGTGAAAAATGTATAGAAGAAGTGAAAAGAATGCGTGCGTGAGCACAGTTACAGTTAAGTAGATAAATGTTTATTGAGGGATACGGCATTCAGGAGGATAAGACATTGCACAATAAAAAAATTAACAATTCAATACTCAACAATTTATTCTTACTTTTATGTCGCATTTTTGGGACACATTTTTCGGACAATTTTTAATAAAGGGGGTGAGAGATAAAATGACATAGTCATTAATAAATCATAAAATATTTTTCTATAACAATGGAAAAAATACTGTACTAAAACAGATGAAATTTGAGAACAGTTATTTTTAACTCTTGAAAACAAAAAGTAAACAGTGCAATAAGTATAATTAATAAAATAGATAAAAGGCCTTACTCTTTTCCTCTTATCAAAACAACTCTACAGCCACTGGTATCACTGGGGATCGAATCAGCTTTTAGCGGTAGAGTCTGTGTGTACGTCCAAAAGAAAGTTCATTAGAAGGATTGGAAATTGCAAATGTATGCATTCACTACAAAAAAAAAAAACTCCACAGCCACTGGACATTAGCAGGGCTTGACTGTCAAGAAAGATTTGACGGTCAAAAACTGAAGCGGCCGACTTTGATTTTCAAAGGGTCTTTCCAATAAGCAAGGAGAGGCATCATTTTTAATTTAAACAAAACAACATTTCCCCCTCAAAGTGCAACTATAATGGATGTCTTCTCCTTAACGAATTCCTGACAAAAAAAACCCAAATGATCAGTACATTGTAGTATTTTCTCCAGACTAATACTTTATTTAAAATTTACCGATTTGACACGAAAACTACTTACCTGTACTCATACACAAAACAAGTTAATATTTCACTGCAGGATACAGATATTCGGCTGGTAAAATTCATTTAACAACCAAACTTGACACGCAGACAACATTTATTTAGCTTAGCTCTTTGTAATCCATTCTTTGCAGCTCATTCAATAATCCCTCCAACCCTCTTGGACATCTTCCGCGTTCTTTGTCGGGTATTTCCCCCCCAACCAGGTAGCGAAAAATTAACAACAGACTTGAAATATAAAACATTATGTTACATACAAAATTTTTTAAAGCTCCCTTCCCTCACAAAGTCAATATGCTTGCGGGAATAACTAGTCCTAGTCTATTTAAATGAACACAGATGTGACTGATTTTTGAGTTAACGGGAGATAAAAGGGCCGCATTCGGCATTTAAATCACTCCAATTTTTCACAGAATCTTAATGGTCATTTAGTGATGACAACATGTTCTTAAGTTTTGTTTGCAAGTCCAGAAAAACGATCATTTTATGCCTTTTTAAAAAGCTGCTTTTCTTGCGAGATGTGAAATACATTACAATGAAACTCATTTTCTATTTTCTGTAAACTCTCTTCCCGCGGCACTTTCGTTAATAAAGTAAATAAAAAACTTTGTAAAAAACACATATAAGATGTTATAGGTAAGAAGATACGCACGTTTCAACCAAAAATTATTTTGGCCTTCATCAGTCCAAGCCCTTCGTCGCAAGCAACACAGGGAACTGTGTTGCTTGCGACGAAGGGCTTGGACTGATGAAGGCCAAAATAATTTTTGGTTGAAACGTGCGTATCTTCTTACCTATAACATCTTATGTGTGTTTTTTACAAAGTTTTTTATTTACTTTATTGTTTAACACCAGTTTTTTGAGTGTTTTTTCCGTACTTTCGTTAATGTTAGCGACCTGTTAAATTTACAGCATTCTGAGCTCAATGCTCGTGTTTTTCATTGACTTGGACAGAAAATTAAAAATTTTTAAGAGTCCAGTATGTTATTTTTATTTTTTTATTTTTATATTTATTTATTTATTTATTTATTTATTTATTTTGGGGGGGGTGTTGTTATTGTAAATATTTTTAGAAAAGTAATGTGCAAAAAGATATTTCACAATTTGAGGAGCCGGAACGACTTTTAACGTGATTTCATTAACCAAAAGCTCGGCATAAGCGGGGGACAGGGGTCGATACAAACAAAAATTGGGTCCGTTTCGTGGCCCTTTCACAAAATTACAATCGATTTAAAGGGAAGCTCTTCACAAAAATACAGTCGATTATAACTGCCCTTCATTGGCATTTTACCCTACATTTTAATGTATTTCATCAATTAACAAAAAAGTGACTTTTATTAAAATTTAGTTTGAACATTCACAAAAATAAGGGCTGAAATTCACAAAGTTAAGCATTGAAATTCACAAAAATATGCAGTTTTTACAAAAATGGGACGCTAGAAAATATTCCTGGATCCACCCCTGATAAATTACCCAAACAGCACAGCAAACTTGCATCAAACTTGCAGTAAGCTTGATTTATCAAGTCAATAAACTTGAATTAAGCTTGAAAATCTCAAGCGTGTAAGCTTAATGCAAGCTTGAATCAAATGTTCAAGTTTACACTTGCCCAACTTGCATTAAGCATTTTGGCATAGCAAGCTTGAATCAAGCTTGACATAGCAAGATTAACTTCAAGCTTAAAAAATTTTCCAAAAAAAAAAAATCCTAAATAAACCGTCGGCGAACTCGGCCAGCATATTTTATTTTTCCCCTCCACGCTGAAATTTTAAGTTATTTTAATCTGTTTCCATCAAGCGTCCGCGATCGAACTCAAGACCCAAGGTTTGGGAAGCCAGCGTCCTAACCACTCAGCCAACCTGACTTGCGCCGCTACGACTAAAATTTGAAGTGACTGTTATGGTTATCACGCCATTTTCTGGCGAGATTGACCAGTAGCCGATGCCGATTTGTTTCTTTTATTTTTCCATGGGATGAATCGAAATTAAAATAATTTTATGTGTGATTTATAGACTCTACTAATAGGGAAATAAGCATAATATAAACTTAATAGCAGCACACGTTTTAAAACTTTCAATATCGCAACACTCATGTTGGGCAATATTGGCCAAAATCGAGACAAACAACTGATTTTGAAATCAATTTTGTAGTATATTTGTATTTTATTTTGAAGAATTTCAATATTTGAAAATATAGAATCTATTTTTTTTTAATTCTATGGTCAAGTACATTTATGACTGATGATAAATTATTTGTTATGTGGATGTGGCTTTCCAAATCCACTAATCAAGTTGTATTCAAGTTTGACAGTTCAAATGACTTCTCCAAGCTTGATGCAAGCTTAAAATGAATTGAACTGTCAAGCTTGTATTAATACGTCAAATTCAAAGAAATGTCAAGCTTGATTTAAGCTTATGTGCTGTATGGGTATGTAAGTTTTTAAGTTGAAGACGTTTTCACGAAAAAACAAAGGGGGGGGGGGGTATATAAATTAGGTGAATGTACATATACTACGTACTAAAGAAAACTAATATTCTGAGATATTATCTTAGCAGACTTTTAAACGAATTTTTTGAAATGCTAGAAAATAGAATTCTATGCACATCTGCAGATCGTTATAAACAAAATCTGTGAAGGTCCCCCTTCTGTGTAGAACGTTGCTTCTCCGTATTGCTCGGGAGCAATGCTGTTAGTAGGAAGTATTGAGGTGATTTGTTGCTATATTTTTCTAATGCATGAAAATGTAAAAGGGTTAAAGGTATCTAAATACTGGTTTAGATAGTACTGCAACTAGAGTTTACGTCTCTCACGAAGAGCCAACTAGAACGGCCTCCTCCCATGGAACCATAACTTATTTTGGAGCCCCCTACCAAGTCTGGGGCACGTGCCCTTAGTTGCCCCCCTGGCAGCAGATAGAGAAATCATATAATCGCAGACCGTTTTTTGTTCTCTTAAACTGCGTCGCATTTGAATTCACAATTAATCATCTGTCAAGTCAAGTAAATTGGGCACGATCATAAAAGTGTATTTTTTCTCTGCTACTGACCTTCAAACACCAAAATTAGGTTCACTAAAATATAAATGAGAAACTGGCCCCAACCTGTGGCAGGTAAGCGGGGACAAGCACCGGGAGACATTCTAAAAGGAATGCCAAAATCAGTTATAATTTCTTGGGATGGGGCACGGCTCCATGTGAGGGGGCACACGACACTAATTATGGGTTGCCCCGGGTGACATAAACTCTAATTGCGGCATTGCCTGTGAAAATGATCTCTTTTGGGCCACTATTTACAGCAACAGGTCTTTTTTTCTAACGCTGAACAATTGATTTCAGACAAGTTTAAAATCGCTGTCCCTTGATTTTGGTGTTCCTGAGAAATTTTCTACTTTGGCCATTTTGTAGAATCTGCAATTGTTCCCGTTGGATTGAAAAGCTTCTGTGATACTATTCTTTTGTTGAATCTTGCAGGGGGAAAAGTTTTTTTTTATTATTTTTTAGAATCTGATAGTATATTTGGGTTATAAATGCATGACCTGTGTTCAAAATCTTAACTTTGCCCCCTGACTTTTTAGACTAGGGGGGCAATTTTTACAACTGCAGGGGCAATTGCCCCCTTCAGATTACACCTATGGACCATTGGTTTTTAGAGAGGGAAAAATTAAATGACATAGTGTCAATTTAAGTAATTTAATTTTGAGTTTTAAGAAATGCGAGAAAAAGCAGCTTATGCCATTTGGCATTTGGAGTTTTGTATGTTATACGATGCCATTCCTAATTTAGATCCTCGTTAAAAGGAAAAAATTTTTCGAGCATTGATTTACTCTAGACTTAGTCGAGTACCCTTTTCTAGAAAAGGGTGGAAGAAAACTTCAACTCCATATCTGTACTATGCGCAGTGGCGTACACAAATAGTGTGTGGGGGATTCAACTTCCCCCGACCTTTGTCCATGCATTTTTAACATAAAGTCCGAACACTTTTAACATAAAATTACTTCCATACTCCCTTCTCTTAGAGGAAGTCAGTGTACACCACTGATTATGCATCTGCACATTCTTTGTAAGTGCATAAAATGTTTGTAAGTAATAATTACAAAAGAAAAAGGAAAAAACAGGACTTTTGCTTGAAATTACATAAGTTATATGATAATTTTAAGAAATAGGAGGGCCCCCCCCCCAAAAGGGATGTTTGCTTCAGAGTGGCTTTTTGAGGCCCAGATTATGTTTTTCTAGAATACAAATAAAGGAAACACAAGGTCATTTGTTAAAGAATTTTGACTCCAAAAGTATTAGCATATAAATTTAACTGTACAAATCAACTGTACATATCGTAATACAGCGGATCTGTTGGTGAGCTGTTAGCTGTTTTGTAAGCAGTAAGCAGCTTATTTGTTTTCTACTTAAACAGTGCTAGGTGATCCATTTGGAATATTAGATGCGCAAATCTGAAAAGTTATTAAAAAAAAAAAAAAAAAAAAAAAAAAAAAAAAGGTTGGGAAAATAGCTGTATGGATTTTGAGGCCCCTACGTGTGGGGGCCCCGGGCATTCGCCCCGCCATGCCTCCCTATTTTTACGGCACTGACAATAATGAAACTAAAAAATTAGGGGGCTCGAGGCTCGAACAGCCGAGTTTTTTCCTTTCCTATTCACAAACAGCGAGCCGCTGAGGGACAGGCCACAAGTATTGTTGCGTTCGGAGGGAGAGAGGGAGGGTTCATGAAATTGCGACATAGTACAGGAAGAAGCAGAAGGTAACAAAGTGTATCATAGCACATTTTCGTTAAAAATAAAAACATTTAAAATCAGTTGATTAAATTTTGAAGTTGTATTTAAATTACCAGAATTTGAGAGTATTTATTAGTGGGGTTAAAGTAAATTTCATCTGATCCCCCCCCCCTATTTATTCCTTTTCGAAAAAAAGCAATCAGGGTTGGTTCTGAGAATGTGGTACTATCAAAAGTTCTTCACTTTAAAGTAAGCTATGCTTACTTATAGCATTGAAATAGAAAGTTAAATTTTAAAATAAAATGTGAAATATGATCTACGACGTATTGCTTATTAGTTTCAGAATTGCAAGTGAAGTACATATATGTTTATCTAGTGTCCCCTCCCTCTTTGACACTTTTTGACCCTTAACGTATGCTTTCCGTCAGAGCTCAATAAAGTATTCTTCTAGAACATACATGGCAACCTCTACCTCCGGCCAGCGGGCCGGATGTGCCCCGCCTGGCTTCTGATTCAGCCCACGGTATCTGATTCAGTCCACGGTATCGGTCATTCAGCCCATGGTATCAAAATCCCATATAAATCCAAATTATACGCCCCAGGCCGTGGTAGCCCTGTGGTTAAGGCTTTGGACTCGTAACCGGAAGGCTGGGGGGGTCCGATACCGGCGTACCACTAAAGACCACCGTGTACATGCGGTGTACGTGCACGTTAAGTCCGTGGTTCTGAAAGTCCTCCCGGAGGTCACTAGCAAATTCCGAGGGGTGCCAAGACTAAGAAGTTTCCAACCTTCCGATGAGGATCAAGAATTGTGGCGGGAAAACTCCTGGAAGGACGTCCTAAATAACACATCCAGTGACATGTGAGCTGTCACTGGATGGTCTCCTGCAAATAAATAAATAAATTATAAGACCCGCGACTTCGCTAACATCGAAAAATTTGGCCCTTAACTTTTCAAAGTTTGCCCTTGCCTGTACCTAGACAATAAGATTTCATTAGGTCAGCAAGAATATTAACAGAACGAGTGAAGTGTTCACACTCCTCTTACTGCCATTTATCCTGCTCACTACCGCGAAAGTAGGCAGAATGTAAACGGGGCATTACAGTTTGACACCTCATAAAGTGATGCACTTTGATAAGTACCTTTTAGTACCTGGTTATCGACGGGGCCTGGTTTCCGGGGGGGGTATTTGGAGCAAGCGTCCCGGCCTCCAACAAAAAGGGGACCACCAATTTGTTATTTAACCCTAAAATGCCTAAAATTTAAAAAATAAATTAAAAAATGTATTTGGCTTTCATTTCTTAAGCAAATCATGGGGAAAATGCTTTTAAAAATCAAAAATGCTTTTTCATCCTTTGCTTTAGGTATGATTTACGACTAAAAAACAGTTTGTTGTCAATTGGCAACTTATGGGCTTTAGCTAAAAAAATAGTTTTCCTCAATAAAATTTTGTAATATCACGCGTACGTGATTTTGAAGAACTGTGATACAGAATTTCTACAAGGACTTTAAAAGTAATTAATTCTTATTACTCATACAAAAATTTATTGCAAAAATGAATATGGAATGCAAAACAGTTTCCTTTATGATACTTTATAGTATGATTACCATATTTGAAACAGTTATTATTTTTATCAAAACACAGTCTAATACCACATTTCTCACATCTCGTTGCTATGTATAGCTTTTCGAATTTGCAGAGAATAATTAGTAGAAAAATATCTTGTATACAATAAAAAAATAAATAACCTACAAAATGTAAGTAGTTTCATTCAAATATATTCAGTCAATCTTATTATTCCTCATAATCAAACACCAAAACTACTCATTGTTCTCCAGGCTTAGAGGAGCTTTATGCCTATTCTTGGCAATTAGCAGCATACTGCACACACCAAAATCTGCCTATAAGAAATATTTTACAGTGAAATATCCAAAAGCAGTTACAAAAATGAGTTACATACTTTAATTTTCCACAAAAAAAAAAAAAATTACTTGATCACTGCAGTGCATATAAATAGCCATCTTACCCAGTTTTATAGGACTGAATTGAAAGCAAGGCGACAAAGGCCTGGAGAAAGTCTACAGGTATTAGCCGCCGATGTTGAGCGATTAATGAGCCTAGCTTACGCGGAATGTCCCCTAGATGTTCGAGAAAGTTTAGCAGCCCAGTACTTCGTCGACGCTATCAGGGATGAAGATACACAACATTCCACGAGACTGGTAGATCCGAAAGATTTGAAGGCAGCTCTGGCGTATAGCATGAAATATGAAGCTGCGAGAACCGTTTCGAAAACACCCAGGCATGTAAGGTCTGTGGATAGAGGGAAACGCCGCCTAGGAAAAGGATGATAAACTGGATTCTGTACTCAAGGCACTCCAGGAATTATCGGATAGTCTCGCTGTTGGGAAAAGGGGCTCTCCCCGAAAGAATCCGAACGTGACCTGTTGGAGATGTCACAAAAGGGGACACGTGCAAAGAGAATGGGACGTGACTTCTCCCAAGCAGGAAAACTAGGTCTTGGCCGTCTTGCGGGGCGGAGGCTGCCTTTTCTGAATAAAGCCCCTGAAGAGAAATTTGAAGTTTCTGCGCTTAGCGGAGGAGAAACTGGACTTTATGTGGAAGGAACTATTTGTGGCAGGGGCGTAGCCAGGGAGGGAGATATCGGGATATATCCCCCCCCCCGAAATTTTTGGATTAGTGATGAAATTCCGTCTTTTTATACACATATAAGTTCATATCTCCCCCGAAAAATTTTCCAGGCGCATATCCCCCCCCCCGAAAAATTTTCCTGGCTACGCGCTTGATTTGTGGTATCCCTTGTTTGATGCTAGTGGATACGGGTGCGAATGTCACTCTTCTAAAATCGGACTTCGCCATGAAACTGAAGGAACAATTGCTCTACACGTCTCCAAACGTCTCTATTCTATTAAGACCGCTACCGGTGAAAAGACAGAGATACAAGGAAAACTGGATGTATTCATTGAATGTGGATCCAAGAAATTTCGGCACAGGGTCTACGTGGCTAACATCACTGACCCTTGTATCCTTGGACTGGATTTCCTTCAAAAATTTAACTTTACCGTAGACTTAGAGAAGAACGAAATACGGACAGGAGGGGAGGAAATTCCCTTGTTTCCAGGAAGCGAGCAGTGTTCAAAATCATGTTCTATATTCGCGAAAGAGAAGACAACTATACCAGCGAGATCTGAATTTCTTATCCAAGGGGTTCCTGAAGCCTCTGGACATTTCCGGTATGTCGTAACGAACTTTCCTAGCCAGTTCTCCTTAAAAGGGGTCTTGGTGGCCGCCGCACTCGTGGATTTAAGAGGGGAAGCTATACCTATTCGAGTGTTGAATTTGGACAATAAACCCAAGACTGTAGAAAAAGGAGCCGTTATTGCGACGTGTGAACCAGTGGTGGATATCGTCGCCCGTCCTCAAAGATATTCTAATAGTCATCATTTTCAACTAATGCTGGAGAATCTTGAAGGACTTAGTAAGGAACAGCGAATAACAGTGCAAAAATTACTCCAGGAATTCCAAAACTTATTCTCTACCGGTGACGCTGATGTGGGCCACTGTAATGTGACACAACATAAAATTAATACAGTTGACCATCCACCAATCAAGCAGTATCCAAGACATTTGCCTCTTGCAAAGAAAGAGGAAGCTGAACGCCTGATTAAAGAAATGGTGGACGGTGGCATAATGGAGGAATCATCGGGGCCTTGGGCCTGCCTCACCTATCGTTCTTGTAAAAAAGAAGAACGGATCAACACGTTTCTGTGTCGACTATCGGAAACTGAACGATATTACGAGGAAAGACTGCTATCCCCTCCCGCGAATAGATGACACTTTAGATGCTTTGAATGGAAGCCAGTGGTTCTCTACGTTGGACTTAAAGAGCGGGTATTGGCAAGTCGAAATCCTACCTGAAGATAAAAAAAAGACAGCTTTTACCACCGGACAAGGACTCTGGCACTTTAAGGTAATGCCTTTCGGTCTTTGCAATACCCCGCTACTTTTGAAAGACTAATGGAAACTGTATTACGTGGACTTTCGTCTGAGGCCTGCTTAGTATTTTTAGATGACATTATTATAGTGGAAAAAACGTTTGAATAACATTTAAATAATATTCGTAAAGTGTTTCCTAGATTACAAAATGCTAACCTTAAACTAAACCCGAAGAAATGCACATTTTTACGTAAGGAAGTTACTTATCTTGGTCACGTTAATTATGCAGACGAAGTTAAGACTGATCCACAAAAAGTTAAAGCAGTTGTCGATTGGCCTCGTCCGGAAACGGTACATGAACTGCGAAGTTTTCTCGGACTTTGCACCTATTATCGCCGTTTTGTAAGAAATTTCTCAACAATAGCGAGACCTTTACATAAATTGACTGAAGCCCAAGCAAGTCTTAATTGGACAGAGGAATGCGAGAAATCGTTCATTAGTTTAAAGCAGGCGTTAACGACGTCTCCTATTTTGACATATCCCCGGACTGACAAAGACTTTATCTTGGATACAGATGCCAGTAATGAAGGGATAGGAGCCGTGCTTTCGCAGAGAACAGAAAATGGTGAAAGTGTCCTAGCTTACTTCAGCAAGAGCTTGGGTAAGCCGGAGAGGAATTATTGTGTCACTCGTAAGCAGGACCGTCGCGGATGTGTCAGGCGCCTTTGTGCAAACACCGATTTAGCGCCCCTTGAGAAAAAAGAATTCAGTCTTCGAAACTGAAGTATCATTCTACTATTCGACGTACTTATTCAGTTGGAAAATATCATAATTTAACCGAGTCTCGGGAGGTGGCACCCCTATAAATATTCAGTTTTTGAAACAAAAATATGATTTTACAGTGCCATATTAGTTTTCAGTAGAGAATATATGGCATTGCTCTGGACTGTAGGGTGCCCGATGGATATCCGGCACCGCCGAAAACTCACCCAATACATGCGGTATACGCGCTCGTAAAGTAGTGGAACCAAAAACACTGTGGTAGGTAACTAACACTTACCGTGGGTGCGGAGGTCAGATTTGCTTCCATATAGACAAATAAGTCTTTTGCAGAGTTCTAGAGCTATGGAATTCATTAAGTTCAAGCGCGGACTTGGGAGGTATCCTTCAAAGAGTTCCTTCAAAGGGAGGTATCAAAGGGAGATATCCTTCAAAGGGAGGTATCCTTCAATGCCTTGTTCTTTACATCCCCCCCCCCTAAAAAAAGGACCAAAGAAGGGGGAGGGGAGAATAAAGTGCATTTTTTTCAACAATAATTATAGAACACTGCCATAATGTTTAAAGAGTAAATGCGCTTCACAATTAGCAGAAAGCTCACTTTGGTATAACGTTTCCGATTTACACAGAGACACCAGGACATTGATTGGAAAGTAATGAGAAATCCTTAAATCTAAATAAAAAGCATGAAAATATTTTAATTTTACATGTGCACTGTTTGTTTATAAATAAAGCAATCTAACACAAGGAAAACTACAAACGACAAGTTTTAACATAGTTAATAATTCCAAAAATGTCCATATTATTTGGAAGCATCGATTATTGAAGCTTTTTGTTTATCCAGATTTACATAAGATAGATTTGAAATTCAAGTGACCGATATCATATAGACCGATGCGTAGAAGATAATGACAGATGGTTATTATATAATTTAATTTCAAGAACAGTAGATGTTTTAATAAAAAGTAAAACATTTCAAAGGGCTGATTAATTTAACTTTCACATTGACAACTCAAATAGAAAGTGCAGTATCCCTTATTGCAACAATATGGGAAAATGGAACAAAAAAAGTAAAAAGAACATGTCTTGTGTATTTTATTAAATTAAATTCTGAGTTTTGTTTTGAATGTAAAATACTTGGAAAAAGGAAAAAAAAAAAAAAAAAAAAAAAAAAACGCTTTTCTACTACATAATTTAAAAATTAGCGCACTGTTCGAAATGTTTTCAAAGGCATGACAATGCATTAATAAAACGTTTAAAAGCGTGGTACAAAATAAAAATACGTGTGATTATGTATACGTAACGTCAACTTTGGAATCGAAATACGTATACGTAAATTAAAAATTATGGCTCTATCAATAAAAACGAAATAAATTCGTTTAATGTTGATGAAAAAACGTTGTAGGTCAACTCTTGAATTAGATCTTCCTAAAATTGTAAAGCAGTTCGCACAAAGAAAACTACGAAAGTCACATTATAACGTCTAAAATTCTTTTAAAAAATTAATATTCTTAAAAGAGTACTAAAATTTTGCCTGCATATCTAAAATGTGTTAATATGTCAGAAAAATATATTCACAGTAAAAATATTTCTTCGTGAGTAGAAAACTTATAATTACAATAACAAATTTTAATTAATTGATAATTATGGCTGGTATTGCTTGGAATAAGCTGGTTTAGTTAGAGATTTTTTTAAAAGAAAGCACTAGTATTATTTACAGTGAAACTTTTCTAGCTTTTGCACTAGCAAACCTTTCAGTTATATTACTTATGTCTACTTTATGTAATTCTTGATATACTATTGAAATGATTCATAAATTTGGCACCCGTTCTTGGCTCATTGATGATAGTAAATAATTTTTTTTTAATTTTTTAATTTGGAAAAACTTCTTTATTCAGAAGCGACTGTAACTGGAAGTGATAAATGTATTCATAACGAGATTGCGGTATTTGAAAAACATTTTAACGATATTTGTTCCTCGAAAAGAAATTTACCATCTATATCATCAATTAATTTTAAATGCAAGTCTTTGAAATGTTTTAAGATTTCTTTTTCACTCCAATCAGACAAAAAGTTTATTTGTGATATAAGTAAAAGCATATCATTATATTTCTCTAAAATTTCGAATTAAATTGTTGAATTAACAAAATTGTTTATGACGAATATATATAATAATAATCCTTCAAATTATCTTAAACAATTTCAACCTATTGCAATCACCTATTGCAACAATTCCTTTGTTTAAAGCGACAGAAACTGTCAATTTAAATCTTTCTTTGCTATAGTTCACACAAAAGAAGGCGTAATTAGTGTTGAATATATAGGTTTGTTTCAAAAATATGAAAAGTGTATTTAAAATGAATTATTCAAATGTCAATAAAATTAACTATTATTTTATTTTACAATTGTATCCACCTATGCTACTTCTTACTTCTTTATAAAAAGTGTAGTTGTAAAAAGGACGAAAATAATTTACTACTCTATATACGGAGAAAAGTAAATTAAAGTTAATAGTAGTTACATTAATTTTGAGTGCAGTCACGAATATAAAAAATGTTGTGTGGAAAGGGCTAATTTTAATGATAAAGCTTATTTAACGTAAACAAGTTGTACATTAAAGCAAACTTTTACCCTAAAGCAATGTAATCAGTTTCAGTTTGGTCTAATTTTTTTTTTTTTTTTAAGCTCATTTACCTATACAAAATGCATAATAAAACAAAATGTTACCCTTTAGGATTTATTTATTTTTTATTTTTAGATTGGGGGGGTGTGTGCAGCACTGTTTGAATACGTAATGTAAAATACTACCTGAATCAAAAGTTATTTAAATGTGGCTCGACTTGTTAAATTTCTTATCAGTAGTAGATTCAGAAATGCTTCAAGGAGGGGAGAGATAAGTATCACAAAGAATTTTTCTCCTTTTGGGTCATCCCGCCCAATTTATTTTCAATCTTGAATCCAGGTTTATTCCGTCTGCTCTCATCATTGAAAAGATGCAATGGAGAAGTATCTCCTTCTGTGACCAGTTTTACTTCCTAGCTTGATTTTTTGAATGCTGTCAACGATTTCGCAACTGCTGGGTCTGGGTTCCGGCGCAACATTTAATAACACATGCCTGGAAGCAACACTTGTTACAGAAGGAGAGCTTTCTCCATTGCATCTCTTCAATGATGAGAGCAGACGGAAAAAAACTGGGTTCAAAAGTGGGTTAAACTCCTCAGCAACTCCGCAAATTTTTAAACGTCCTCAGGGAAAGACAAGGGCGGTTCTAGAGTTGCAGTTTGGGAGGGGTAATGATATTTTATAATTTTAAATAAACTCAGTGTCTCAGAGAAGGTTCACGTCACAGTGTCACGTTGACTACTGGGGGGGGGGGGAGGCGCACAATGAAAAGGGGACCCTCCTGACTGCACAATACACTTCATATATGTAAACTAGCTGAAGCAGTCGTTCTTCGCACGGAATGGATAATGTCAAAACCAACAAATACAAATGAAAATAGTCCCGCAGTGGTTTGGGCGCTAAACTCCGTTCCCATAAGACCACAAGAACACGGCAAGTGAAGCAGCATCCGGCTTGGCCAGTGCTTGGGAGGGTCATCTCCCTCTCGGCTCGTCCGCTGTGTAACCGTGTACGCTAATGGTAGCTGGTGCACGTAAAATCCGTCGTGGATCCAATGTCCTCCAAGTTGTTAAACAATACCTCTGGGGGTGCCGATTTCAGGTGGGTGATTCGGCCCTCATCTGGAATCTGTTCAAAATTAGGGACCAACAAGTAGAAGTCGAACCCCCTCGGGCGGGAGTAATGACACCCCTCTTTCCATGGATAGTGTCGTCTATCCATGGACACGACAACAAGAACAACAAATGAAAATAAGTAAATAAATATCAAACAAATTTTGGTTATATATTTAATCGCCTACAAAAACTGTTTTAGAATATTCTTCAGGAATAGCCTAACTATACTTGATTTTTTTAAAATACTGTTTATAATGTGCATCATATTCCCCGCGTATTTGTCCTCTTGTTCTTCAAAATTGAAATCTATGCTAAAATCGCCTAATCCCCGTCACGCATATTCTAACTATACTTCACCATTATTTACTCGAATATAGACACCAATATTCCCATTAAATAAACAATAGGGTTAGGCAATATCTCGACAAAGATGGTTGTGTTTTGTTGTATTGTGGGATTACCGCCGATTAGCAACTCGTGGGCTCTAGGCCGAATGGCGGGGTGCCCTCCGTGGGGGTCTTTCTAAGGGGTTCTAACCTGTATTTACTCTTAAGTTCCGGAGGAAATCACGGAAAATTCCGAACGGTTAAGTCGGCGGATGCGACCTGGTTTTGAACCAGGCATCTTCCGTCTCCCAGCGCAACGCGTTATGCGCTTGGCCACTGGTGGGGCACTCGACAAAAATGGAAGATATCGCTTCGGGGACTTATTTCTTTTATGCCAATTTTCGAGATACATCATCAAAAATAGCAAACCTTGGGGATTTTTCTTGTTTAATCTGGCAACCCTTGAAACTTGATTCGCCCTTTCACCAGGTAGACAAAAATCTTTGTCCGGAAATTAACAGCTCCCAAGAGCTAAATATTACGTAAAAAACACATTTTTTTTGTCAACTTATCCTTTATAATGGTCGATTTTTTATTTTTATGAATCTGTGTTCGTTACATTTTAATACAAGATTTTTATGGCGATCTTCATTTTCCTTCGATATATGAAGACAAATATGAAAATAACGTTTTAGCCCCTCATAACAGCTTGAACTCTAATTCTAAAAAACTGAAAATGACTTTTATGCATTCTTGTTACCTACATTTTAACAAGTTACATTTGTTACCACAAGAATTTTGTGGCTATCTCTTTTACCCTTTGAGATATGATGGAAAATTTGTAAACAACATTTGGACCCCCTTATCCCCGTTATGATGCGAATTATAAATAAACCTGAAAACAACTTTTAGGCATCTGTGTTAGTTATATTTCAAAGCAAGATTTTTACGGTTGTCTCTTTTTTCCTCTGAGATATGAAGGGAAACGTGAAAATAATGTTAAAGAACGTTTAGACCCCTACGCCCGTTTGGGTGCGAATTCTGAAAAAACCCTGAAAACAGCTTTTAGGTATTTGTGTTGATGCATTTTAAAGCAAGAATTGTATGGCTATCTCTTTTTAACACTGAGTTATGAAGCAAAACGTGTAAACAACGTTTTGGATCGCCATCCCCGTCTGGGTTCGAATTTTTAAAAATCGCTTCTTAAATGACGCCGGGCACAAAAGCTACCAGCTCCTAAAATTTCATGCCTGTACCTCCAGTAGATTTGGCTGGGCGATGATCGTCAGTCAGTGAGTCAGGACATCTTCCTTTATATATGAGGATAAAATGTTTAATTAATCATCAAATGTGAAATAAATGTTTAATTAATCACGTAATTAATGAAGTATGTAAATACCGAAAATAATAACCTTGCATCTTTCCCCCACCCCCCCATCGATCAAAGTTATTGTTATATTTGAAGAATTCCTATGTTTGCCATGTAGATAGTGTTATTTGTTTATTTCACCCCAGTGAATTCCCCATGCAGAATCATTTTTCACTTTCGTTTTCAAAATCCTGGGAGGTAATTACCCCCATTACCCCCCTCCCCCCGTAAAACCGCCAATGGGGAAAGAGAGATCGCCCTCCCTTGGATCCCATACTTCGGATTTCAATTAATGTATACAAATAAAGTAGATTCTATTTATGTATTTTAGAAAATAATTAACAGTAGAACGCCAATTCATGTTACTTTTCTGTTAGGTTGGTAAAGCATTTTAAATTTTGAGACCCATGCAAGAATGCCTATACTAGTGTTTCTATGAGGGAAATGCTCTTATCAGGCTGTAAAATACTAGAGACTGTCCTTGTACTAAAACAATACAAATTCAGTATAGAACAAAAAAATTAAGGTCAGAAACACCTAAGGAAGGGGCACGATCTGATCTACCTTTCTATATGAGCACTCATTTACGTACCAGGCAACTTCGATTAGAAATAAATATAAAATGTATTTCTCTTTGCGCCCCCTTTGGGTCCATGTCCATTCCTAGATTTGCATTTGTCATCATGGACTCCTGGATCGCCTCTCCCGAAGCCGTCGGTATAGTGAATTAGTGTACTCAGCTTTTTATATTATTTTACTACTGAAGTGCGGGAAAGCCCAAGATGAGCCCCTCCCATCAACAAATGCAACAGTGCTTCTCTCTGCAACATATCACCCCTCGTTTACACTCAGCCCACTTTGACGGCAGCGAATGGCAGTTACAGGAGTGTAAGAACTTCTCTCGTCCTGCTCATGCCATGATCTTTCTTGCCCCTTCCATGACCCCTCTTTGCCCGGCACGATACCACTTCAGGGGATTTTTAAGGTAGGAGGACGGAAGTACAGTAGAAAACTACATACAGGAGACGGCGAGTACAGCTGAATGTAAATGCTTACTGCTTTTGGAGCTGACACAGAAGTATTTCCTGGGAAAAAAGCTGCAACGAGAGAAGAAGTGGAAAGGGCTGAATGTAAATGGGGCATTAGGACCTCAGGCAGACGCCCATGAATGGGAAGGAATCTGAAAACGATCATCCATATCATCAGCATAGTAAGTATGGTATCACATATCAGTAAATTTCACCTTGTGGATAGCACTGAAAGACAAGTTTGGGGAAACTCGGAGAAGTTTTTTGCCTAAGGCAGCAGTTCTCAACTTTTTAACGTTGCACCCACCCCCCAACAATGGCTAACTTATGGTGGCGTACTCCCTTCACATTTTTCAGCATATATTCAGTTTTTTAATCTTCAACAATGAACACTTAATAAAATTTTATACAAAATAATGTTATCAGTAAAGTTTGAATGAACATTTTAAGTGAAAATGGATAGATTTTTTAGTAAAAATGAGAATAAATAAGATTATCTTTTAAAAACAGGCATCACTACTCGCTCTATCGTCCCCCCCCCCCCTGAAGACACTCTGCGCCCCACAGCTTGAGAAACGCTGGCCTAAGGGATTGGGGGGGGGGGGGAGGATGCTAACAAAGCAGTGCTGCATACAAGAACTTGTAAGATGAAACCTTGCAAAAACATTGTAGAGGGGCATTTCAAAGGGAAAGCGCTTTCCTAAGTGTCTGCAATATAAAATATGTGCAAAATAAAACAATAAAATATGTCTGCAAAATAAAACAAAAAAATATTTATTTTTTCAATTTTTTTTTTCGAAAATGTTAATTTTTCGCTAAACTCTTCTTCAGTCGTTTCGGCGCTCCTTTTACCTTGGCGCCTTTGTGCGGTGCACAACCTGCACACCCGCTAGCGACGGGCCTATCCCTGTAGACAAACTATCCAGTCGAATGGGACCGAAAGGGGATATGCAGAACTGCATGTTACGACAATCCTGAATATAAAGTTTCACCATTCTACGTCTAATAGTTTTTGAGATATGCGACAAAAATAAATAATTAAAATTAATTAAAATAATAAATACAAAATTAATAAAGACAAAAAAAGCGCTAAATTAATAAATAAAAAATTTTCTCCCATGTCTACGCTTTCTTCCAACTAGCCTAATACTTCTAAAATACACTTTAATGAATTTCTGCCTATAGAGCGTAATGTATTTAGAATCTTTTGGGCGTCCTGTAGATAAATCATCCAGTCGATTGGGACCAAAACTGTATTAACATCCACAGGGCCCGATTGGGCCCAGGGCCCAGCAGGGTGCGAATTGACGGGGGGGATGCCGGGGATCGTCCCCGGCTGAAGAATGTAATATCCCTGGCTAGAGAAATATTAATTGACTAGCTGAAGTACCCGTCCTCGACGGGTTAGTGAAGGAAAATTTCTAAAAAGCAAGAACTTTCGTCAGCATTGTAGGAGTACACAGAATGGATGTAGTATGTTGCCAAAGTAAAGAAAGCGAAGTTATAATTTTCACGTATTGTTAAAATATTACAGGTTAGAGAGTAACTAAGTAATATCATTTCATTCGCTTTAGTCGTAATTATGTGATTCGCGAACGAATATTTACGCATATTGAAATAATTGTCGCAAAATCTCAAAATCTAATCAATATTTTTGAAAAATTTGAAGCCTAGAATTTAAGTTGAGTGACAATCTATCATGTCACCCAAATTCGTTTCATTCCCTGCAGTCTTTATTTGGGATGCTGGAACAAATTTTCAGCATTTTAAAACGATTTTCGAAAAATCTCAAAATGTAAACAAAATATTTTTAAAATTCAACGCCTATAAATTAAGATTAGCAACTACCTATCATATCACTCAATTTCGTAACATTCGTATTAGTCGTTATTACGTGATGTTTGAAGAATTATAAACGTATTTTGATGAGAATTTTCACAAAATCTCAAAAATCTAATTAAAATGTTTAAAAAATTGGACTCCTATAGTTTATGTTGAGCAACCATCTATCGTGTGACCAAATTTCATATCATTCGCTTTAGTCGCCATTACGTAATGCGGGAAGAAAGGTTCACTCAATTTTAAACGATTTTTGCAAAATCTCGAAATCTGATCGATTTTTTTTAATTAGATGCTAATAGTTTAAAGTGAGTGACCACCTATCATTTCACCAAATATCATTTTTTCACCTTTGCAATTATTACGTCATGTGCGAACACAGATTTACGCAGTTTGAAATGATTTTCGCAAAATCTCAAAATCTTGTCAAGATTTTTTTTTAATTCGACGAATATGTTTTAAGTTGAGTGAGCACCTATCATGACACCCAATTTCATATCATTCGCTTCAGTCGTTTTTGCGTGATGCTTGAACACAAATTTACGCAGTTTGAAAGGATTTTCGCAAAATCTCAAAATCCAATCAGGATTTTTTAAAAATTGGACGAATATGTTTTAAGTTGAGTGACCACCTATCATGACACCCAATTTCATATCATGCGCTTCAGTCGTTTTTGCGTGATGCTTGAACACAAATTTACGCAGTTTGAAACGATTTTCGCAAAATCTTAAAATCTAATCAAGATTTTTTAAAAATTCGACGCCTATGTTTTAAGTTGAGTGACCCCCTATCATGACACCAAATTTCATATCATTCGCTTCATTCGTTTTTACGTGATGCTTAAACAAAAAAAAGCGTCACGGACAGAATGACAGAATGACAGACAGACAAACTTTTTTTTGAGGGTCACATCGGATTCCCGGGTCCTTGAAACGGATAGAAATCGCAAAATTTTTGAATTCCAAGAAATGTACAGACAAAAGTCTAATTTTATTTATATAGATTCCTGCCAGGGATACTATTTATCCCCTGCTGAAGAAATATTAAACTGGAGAGTGAATATTTTGGGATTCAGATTGGGAAGTCAAGAAGTCAAAATGAAGGTGGTATGTTATCGTTTGTTACTATACTCTAATGCGACTGCCTTAAAATTTCGTCTCTTTTCTAAGCTAAAAACACTCCAGGGGTCTTCAATACAGGTACGTTATATGTAGCTTGTGTATCTGTGATTCCATAGAAGAAACAATCTACGACTTTTGTTTGAATATAAGTCAGTTCCCACACGTGTCGGCGACAGCATTTGTCAAGTAAAATCATGTGAGGGAAGCATTTGCACCTTCCCTCCTTCTTCTTTTCAAGTGTCCCCCCCCCTCTGGAGAATGTTTACTTTCAAATGTCCCCCCCTAGAGAAAATGTTCAGTTCGCACCCTGGGGCCCAGGGCAAACGCAAATTTTTGGGCCTTTGCACCGGACCATAAATATTTTACGGGAAATTGCACGAAAACAGTATTATGCATCTACGTTTTTTTAGATACATATAGCTACTTAAATATACTGTTTGTTTAAACATTAAATATAAATACAGTGCACACCGGTTATAACGGACCTGGGATATAACGTACTATCGGTTATAACGTACCTAGAAGCTAGGTCCCGATTGAAGTCCTATATTTATAATGTTATTTAACTTCACATAAAACGTACTTAACAAACATGGGCGTAGGGAAGGGGGGTCAAACGGGTCACTTGACCCCCCCTGGAAAATGTGACTTAAAAAAAATTAGGCATCATATACAAAAAATGTCACCTACCCTTTTCCGGAAGTAAAGTAATTTATGTATTTTAACATACTGCAACAACTCGCTGTAAAATTTCTGTGGAAAGAAAAAAAGATTACTTTCCTAATTGCTAGGACGAATTAAAGAGGAGGGACGTAAAAGGCGACCGCCCTCTCATTAAAAAAAATCAATTTAAAAATCCCTATTTCACTTCCATAAAATGGATGTGTTTGCGTATGTGAATCTTCGAAGTAACCTCCCCACACCCCTCCCACACACACAAACAAAATTGCATCAATCCGTCGCAGATTTCAACACATGCGTGGCAGAAAATCAAGACATTTTCCTATTTTATCTTGTAATCTTATTTGTTCTAACATTACTATTTAAGATACATTCTTCGCCTGAATTGTACTTTTATCATTTCAAGTTTCTTATTAGTTTATTTGACCATCATAGTTCTATAGTTTTATTTTCACATTTCATAATTTGCTTGTCAAGCGTATTTAAAGAACTGAGTTTTTATTTTCTTTCTATTGATTATCAACAAACTAGATTCTACCCACGACTTCGATCGCGTCGGCTTTAGAATTAGGTCCAGAGAGAAATGAAGTATGTGTGAATAACAAAAAAGAATAGTTTGACACTAGCACTATAGACCAAAATGACCGTAAAAAATCTTTAAACTCGTTTCTGTAGTTACAGAGATATCCATATAGAGTAATGTATTAGAATTTTTTTTAGTGTCCTTGTAAAAGAACTATTTATGCTATATGCAGGAAAGGTATCCTATAATACTTAGGAGTAGTGCAGCTTTCTGTTAGTGTAAAAAAAATTTAGAATCGGTTCAGTAGTTAAAAAGATGCCATAGAGCGTTAACGTAAGAGATGTATTAGAATCATTTTGAGTGTCTCCAGTGGCGGATCTAGGTTTTGGGTGTCTCCGATTTGGGGACACCCAAGAATCGGGGATTCCCAAGGTGAATTGGGGACACCCAAGAAATTGGGGACACCCGACACTGAAGAAGGGTGTCTAGATTTTGAGTGTCTCCAGTGGCGGATCTAGGATTGGGTAAAGGGGGGGGGGCTAACTTGCTGGGTATTCAATAATTTGGGTACAGTTATCCACAGGCCCTACGAGAGGGGGGCGCCGCGCCCCCTCTCGTAGGGCCTGTGGATAACGTTACGGCCGCTAAAGTGCGTCCGTAAATTTTTCAGAATGTGTTAAGAATTTCATTTATTCTCTTCGGTCCCGAGGTACACATATGTGGACCTTTTTCTTTCCACTCTTAAAACGATTCTTTGAGATTTTTTTGTAGTTCTGAATACATGTGCATATGCGTCGATGCTTTAATTTTGAATAAAGGATGTTAACGCATGGGAATGTGCAAACCCTACACACTGACGCACACAATTTATTTTTGTTTGCCGTTACACAAAAGAATATTTGAATGTTAGTGAAATTTCCGAAGTCGAATTTGTTAATATTTTTTGCTTATTTGCGATATTCAAATAGCTGAAAAGAACTCGTAGGGCGTCCTTTACCTTTCAAAGTTTCTTGTCAATCTTCCTTTATGGGTGATTGCAACTTTTTACTACTGAAACTGTGATTGGGAATGAAGCTTTTATTCGAAAAATTATTTCAAAATGCGCTTTCTACTTGTCATTTTTAAATGTAATAGGTTTTTTCTAAATAATTATGAGATTGCTCTTTAATTTAACATGTGAGATTTTTGTCGGGTCTGATGAGGCTGAAGATCTTTAATTAAAATCTTTTTTTTTAATAGACTAAATTTCGAATACATCCCAGATAGCACAAACTTGTCCAGAACCCTCCCAAAAGACGTCATAGAGACAAGTTGACATGTCCATTAAACATCCACGATTCGTCGGATCCTCGTCCCTTTTACGTCAATATGGCACTATAGGACGTCCATATGACGTCTTACAGACATCTATATAGACGTAACTATGGACGTGCTTGCCTATTTATGGACTTAGTATGGGCAAGTCTTGGACATCAATGTCTATATATGGACCTACTTAGGTCGTGAAATTTCTTGTGTAAAGTCTTGGACATCTTTGCTTCTTTCCATTTCACTAAGGTACTGTGGATTATGTGGGATACGTCTATAGAAAAGACTTACTCTGGAAATTCCATGTCTAATTTTGGTCTATTCATGGACAGTTTCTGGATTTTCCAGATTATGTCCATAAATATACGTCTTCTGGATGTCTATCTATAGACATGGACGTAATATGGGCGAGATGGATCAGAAATGGATATAAAATGGACAACTGTGCTATCTGGGATAATTCTAGAATGATTTAGATGGCAGAAATGTTAATTCTACCATTTAAATATTAGTATTTTTTTCAATCTTCGAACATGAATTAAAAGTATCATTACGTATCAGACAAACTTCCCTCCCACTTTCTTTCCTTTTAGCATTTTGTATGAAAATCATTAAAAAGAGCAGTTTTACAAAAAAAAAAAAAAAATCCCTTCCCTCCCTCCTGTTTTTTCGAAACTTGTGCTTTACTAAAGGGGCCGGGAAGACTTTCGTTCCGCCTTATAAAATTTCTCTCAGAGGCCCTGGTTATCGAAGCTTGACGACATTTGGCACGATTTTTTACATGTCGCCTGTATATTTCATTTTTCTGTCTACATATAGTATTACGCAGGGGCGTAGCCAAGGGGGGGGGGATATCGGGATATATCCCCCCCCGAAATTTTTGGATTAGTGATGAAATTCAGTCTACTTATACACATATAAGTTCATATCCCCCCCCCGAATAATTTTCCAGGAGCATATCCCCCCCCCCGAAAATTTTTCCTGGCTACGCACTTGGTATTACGTAATCGAATTTCGAGAAAGGTGTGCAAATTTCCGATAAAATAAAATATTCGAACCTTCTAGGACTTAACACTTCATAGGAAAAACAATGTCTGAAAAAAATTAATTTAAATCATACCTCTTTTTTCCATAGCGATATCATTGTATTCTTTCTAATAATGCACCTCTTTACAAACTGCCTGTTAGTGATGCATGTATACAGGGCGAATCTAAACTCTTGGGCAAAACTTTAAAGGGTGATAGGGCACATAATAAGGAATCAGAATCACATAGAAATGTGGGGTCGGCAACGTCGTCTTCGTATAGCTGTTAATAATCACTTCGGAAAAAGTGCTGAAACAACAGTCACTTGCCGACCATTGTTCATCAGAAACTAATGTATTTTTCTCCGAAAACAGAAGTCTAAAGTGGATAGTTTAAAAAGTTTATTTTATTTCATGGATGAAATTTTCGGAGACGAGCCTATTGCTTATGAAACTTGGTTAATAAATTAGACGGACACTTCAATGCTTTTCCAAAAGTGATTATTACCGGGTAAGTTAAAACTGCGTTTCACCCCACATTGCTATGTGAATACGATTCCTCATTGTGTGCCCTATCACCCCTTAAAGTTTTGCCCAAGAGTTTAGATTCACCCTGTATTTTGTGAGTGTTGTTCTCCTTGAAATAGCTTGTTCTGGGGCTGTGCATTTATGATTACTTCCAGATGATTTGCGGTTTCACTCTCACTAGACAAATTATCAGTTTTTGGAATTTTCATAAAATAATCACCTACATTACGATTCAATGACCGCTTTCTTGGGGCCATAATATTTGCATTTAAATTAATTCTACACACGAACGGAGCTAAATAGAGAACAAATGAATCACACTAGCGCTTCACCCGAAAAGAACGACCAAGCGGCGGAAGCAATTTCAATGGGCTAAGATTTTGAAGCCTGCTTTGAAAGGACTACAGTTACTTCCAAAAAATTCTTCCACCATTCCTAATCATTCAAAACGGGTGTACTTTTGTATAAACAGTAAATGAAGGAAAATTAGTTATAGTAATAGTATTCTTTCAAAATATCCCTGAAAATCCAAATGGCGGAACAAAAGAACCTTTCACAATGATACAGAAGATAGCCACTTGGGATTCCTAGTCACTTGTTGTCTATGTTAAACTCCCCCATCCCCTCACTATGTACATCCACAGACCTCAAAATACACTTAGACCAGACAATCCCTATGCTTTCGCTGTGGCTAAAATCATCGGGAGCTGTAGGAGGAGCTGTCAGCTGCCAAGGAGGTCCCAAAGATGACGATTGGCGAATTCACTCCTCTTCCTTAGGGGGGGTCGCTGCGCTTTCCCCTTTCTACAATGCGAAAGAGTACCGATCTTTTGTTCATGAACTTCCAAACAGTCTTTAGGACCATTTGGTAGCTCTCACCCCCTCCCACTGCTTCTGATCACTTAAGTCACAGAGAAATCATAGCGGTGTCCGGTCTATGTGTATTTTGAGGTCTGTTTGTACATCTATCATAAGGTATCCCACATCAGGTACACATCAGTACAGAATCCGAGACGCGCACCGCACAAGGCGCGCGCAAAGACTGTTTATGTTTAAGAGTGAATTATATATATGTATTTTATGTATTTAGCTCCCCCTTTTTATGACTTTGCAGGGGGTGAATGGACATCATCGCTCAAACACTGTTCTTTGCTCACCATAACCCTTTCAAACAATTAGCTGTTCTGCGCTACTCATGTATATATGGTAAAACTAGGTTACTGATCATCCTTAAAAGAAACCGAAATGTTTCAAGGAGAAGACGAAATTTCGGGCGATTCCTTGGGACTCAAGTTTTGAAAATACCTGTAGCCTGGGAACGAAAGGGTTAAAAACCATTGATTGAGGTCAAGTCTAAAAATCAGAGTAATAAATCAAAAATTTAAATTAAAATTTCAAAATAACCGATTTTAGACACGCAGTTTTTAACTAAGCATCAGAACTCTATTCTATCTAGTCTAAATTCATTTTCAATGGGGGGGGGCTATAGCCCCTATAGCCCCCCCCCCCCCGTAGATCCGCCTCTGAGTGTCTCTGTAAAAAGCGGCAGCTTTTAACGTCGCCCTCCACAACAAAGGCTAACTTACGGTAGCGCACACCCTCACATTTTTCAGCATACATTCGGTTTTTAATCTTTAACAATGAACATTTAGTCGAATTTTTTACACTATAATGTTATCAGTAGAGTTTGAATGAACATTTTAAGCGAAAATGGATATATTTTTGACTAAAAATGAGAATAAATAAGATATTTTTTAAAAAACATGATCACTACTTGCTCTTTGGTTTTTCTCGAGCCCCCCCCCCTTGCAAACGCTATGCGTCCCACTTGGGGGTCGCGCCCCACAGGCTGAGAGCTGCTGTAAAAGAACGATTTATGCTATATCCATGAAAGGTAGCCTATAATACTCAGAAATAGTGTAGCTCTTCATCAGTGAAAAAAGTTTTAGAATCGGTTCAATAGTTACAGAGATACCCGAAGAGCGTAATGTAATTCTTATGAGAGTCCCTGTAAAAGAACTATTTACTAAATATGCATGAAATGTAGCCTATAATACTCAGGAATAGTGTAGTTCTTTATCAGTGAAAAAAGTTTTAGAATCGGTTCAGTAGTTACAAAGATGCCCATAGAGCGTAATGTAGTATTAAAATTATTTTGAATGTCTCTGTAAAAGAACTATTTATGCTATATGCATGAAAGGTTGCCTATATGTTAATCCAGGGTATAAGCTATCTGCATTTAAAATTTTATCCAAATCCATTCAGCCGTTTTTGCATGATTGAGTTACAAACATCCAAACACACAAACATACACATTTATAATATTAGTAGGATTTGGAAATTTATGAACTTCAAGAAACACGTTTGACTTAATTCTTTCTTATGCTCTTTTTTTTTTTTTTTTTTTTTTTTCGTAAAACTGCTATTTCTGAAACTGAAATTTTCATGCCATTTCATGTTTTTAAAATGCACGCGATTCTGCAAAAAACATTTATGCTTTATTTCAAAGGAATTGGTCAATGTATTAACAAATTATAATTAACAATTCTACTGCATACAACATTCTCCATTCTAGCAGATGAGACTGCCGATATTGCTGCGAAAGAACAATTATTCTTTTGTGTATATTTTGGCAAATCAGCACTGCTGATAATTAAAGAATTTCTAGGCTTCTCAATCCTACAAGAATTTTATGGAAAAGCACTTGCCCATTCCGCTACAGAAAAATGTTCCCATATCGGACAGAACAGGGAAAAACTAATAGCACACACAACACTCAACCGTACAATTGCTGGAAACTTTCCGCAAAATTTTACGAAAATTCCTCGTTTATACTTGAATACAGGATAATTTCTATATATCAAGGACCAGCGTCTCACTGGTACAAAATTTCTAATGGAATTTACAGGAATAAAATTCCGTAAATGTACGGATAGTAATGGCGTCCCAGTAGCCAGTACATTTTCAGCCTTTTCACGAAATTATTCTTTTAATTTATTATTATTATTATTTTACAGTGAAGGTTATGACGTATGTTCTGAGATGGTAGAAAAGAGAGTGGCGAGCAAGCAATCATCAAACGTATCTACCTAACAACTGCATATTTTCAATATGCATCACGCAAATCAAACTTTCAAACCACAGCCTTTAAATTATGTAAAACTCCTTACATCATTTGACCGATATATTTAAAAAATAACCTTTTTTGTACAATTGTCATATGCAATGTTATTTGCTTTAAAATTAACTTACATTTTTCACTTTAACATAACAGTTCTATTCTTCGCCTGAATCATTTTATCATTTCACATTTCAAATAGTTTATTTAACTAGTACACAATAAACGCTCTCTGATGCGAACACCCCGGTATTATGAACACTACTTTTGATCCCCATTGCACATGTACTTCTCTATAAATGAAGGTTTATTTTATTTTTAATCGAAATTCGGGGAATTCCTCTAGAGTGCAAATTCGGAAAGAGGTACGCTGCACGAGCATACACAATGCAAGTACTATATTGTACTGTTTATTAAAGCAAAGGTGCTCGAGGGCTATTGGACTAAGGAACAGTTTTGGGCGGGGGACTTTTTAAGCGGTTCTTATGCTTATTCAACTTATGGAGAAAACCGTTCAAAACGCAACCGTTAGACCTATGGCAGCGCGATAGGCCCGAACCCGGGACCTTCACACTTCAGCCATCTACCATGCTCAGTGTCTATATCCACTCGGCCATACTAGGACCCATGCATAACGGAAGAACAGACTAAAATTACTTTTTTTTCGTATAATGTACCCAATACCGATTATGTTTTAAAGTAATATAGCACACACTTAATTCAAAGGAGAGAAAATAACGATCAAAGATGGAGTGAAAGGAAAAATTGTCGGTTTCGACCTTTTGACATCGAAAGACTCAGTATCAACGCAAAAATGCTCTTTCAGTACTCCTTTTCCACGAAAACAACACCCCGCTTTCTGTTTCCCAAAATACTGATAACGTTCACCCCAGTGGCGTAGCGAGAGGCGGGGGTTAGGTGTCAGAACCCCCCCCCCCTAAAATTTAGCAGAGTTCTATTATTGACATGAAGAATGCGATCCATAATGTAGATTATCCGTTACATCAGTACCTAACCCCCCCCCTAAAAAAATTTTCTGGCTACGCTACTGGTTCGCCCCGAAATTTTTGCTCCGCTGAGTGATCGGAAAACGCTCCTAAAAGAGAAGTGCACTTTCAAGTACGGAAAGGATCGAAAATTCGCTCCGACTGATCGAATTTCGCTCGTTTGAAATAAGCGTGCATAACATTATGTAATTTACTCACTCTAACATATAGGCATGTGTTGTCCTGTTACTTTCCAGAAAAAATTAATTAACAGTTTTCAAGAAATGTAGTATCTTATCTATTATATAAATGTGAAAGTTTGTCTGTTTGTTTGTTTGTTTGTTCGTCCGGGAACTCCTCCCATACCGTCAGACCGATCGGCTTGAAATTTTGCACATACACGTAAAACGACATAGAATAGGCCGTAGGCTACTTTAAAATTCTGAAAATCCACCCGTTCCCTAATTTTTAACGATTTTTCGCAATTTTCAGGGTCGAAAGCTACTCAAATGTCCGATTTCAGCACATTCGTGAGCATGCGCCGAGACGGTTGGTCGCAGACCTACCGAAATTTGCATACGGCTTCACTAGGACAGATCCTAACACGCCTCGGAGCGATTTTTTCGAAACTCGAATTAGAAAATGTTTTATTTTATGTTTTGTCCGATTTTTAGCGATTTTTCTCGCTTAATACGTAATAACGCCGGTAATTACACTCGCAAGAAAACGATATTTGCATCATCGGGTAGAGGAGGAAATTTTCTTTTAAAAACTGTTTGTTCGGACTGTGTAACATAATTTTCAGATTTTTGGGAATTTTTCAAATAAAATTAAATTTAACGCTGACTTTCGTAAAATAATTTAAAAACTGCTGCATCTTGAATTCTATCCGTCATAACTTTTTTATATTTTGTCAAATGACGGAAAAACCAGAGGAAAATATAAATTAGGAGATTTTTTACCAATTTTTAAGCAAAGAAGGATTTTAATTCCAATAGCATATGCTTAAAATCTTCGGTATGATATCTTGCAGTTTGGTTGTCTTGGAGACAGTAACAATGATTAAAATTGCCAGTTGAAAAAAATAAATAAAATTACTTTAAAATAACTGAGTTTTCACATGTGAAATGTGCATGATTTTGACGTCACGAGTTTAAAACCCCTTTCGAAAGTCAATCAGAATAACGGACTCACAAACAAAACATACGCCACGCATGAAATAATTCTATATTTTATTTTACGTTGCCAGAAAAAGAGCTGAATGCTGTTTTTTCACCAGTGAATTATCCAGCATTATTTTCAATTGAGATTTTAAACGGGACACGTTTTCGAATCGCAGGAAATATATTGCGGTGTTAAACAGGACCTGATTATGCCTAACAGGGGGTCCCGGGCATTGATGAATTTGGCCCCCCCCCCCATCTATTGTTTTTTTCCCATAAAATTTTGTTATAAAAAAAAACAACATTTGAAATTGCCGAAATTACATTTCGAGCCGGGGGCCCTGGGCAAAGTCCCGATTTGCCCGTGCGATAATAGGACCCTGGTGCTAAATACGCTAATCTGACCAGAATTATGCGCAAAAATTTATGGAGAGCTGATTTAGTGGCAACCATAAAGTGAAATGATTATCGTTTATGCTAATGCGTAAATTGCAAAGAATCACCAAAGAGCAAACGACTACATTCGTGACAAATATCTAAACAGTTTCTTTAAATTAAGCATTAACGGTTGCAAAACGAAAATATATTTATTGGTATCATTAAAAGATTGTATAAGTTATAGTAAGTAGATATGCTAAGGCAGTATTGATCAACGCACAATATACCGCATTAATGAATATTTCGTGAAACTAAGTCTTCTATTCTCTAAGTCTATATCCGCGGTAGTTTCAACAGAAAAGACTGTAACAGAACTTTCTTTTTTCTTGGAGATTCTGTTTTCTCACAAGTAGTTATTATCACGTTTCAGGAAAATGTTCTCTTCTTGCCTTGCGAAGAGCGAGTACACAACTATTTAATTATAAAATAAAACGGTTCTCCACATCATATAGTATCTAAGGTATTAATGGCATAACTTAAATCTAAAAAAGAGTATGATGTAGAAATGAGACATTTTGAAAATTAGGAATTTTCACTGCAAACCGTCACGCTTTTCTTTTCTAATCGCGAATGACACCGACATAGTTTTTTGCCTCATAATATTAACAAGGGTCTCGGGTCAGTACTTATACTAACTTTACAAATAACTAATGAGTAACTTTACGCCAACGAGTTAAATCATTTTGCTTATTTTTAGATTCCAAATCACTTGAATCAATTCGAATTATACGAATTCACGAATTATTCGAATCACTTGAATCAATTCGAACTATACATGTAAGAAAAAGTTTCGTTCCCTACCGTGCGGAGAACGGGCACGCAGCTAGTTACATGAATAAAACTTGAATTTTTATTTATTGTTTTTTTCAGTATAATTAGACATGGACCTCAATATTTTGAATTCTTCTGCTTACTTATTCTTCACAGCATGCTATTTCTTTCTCTTCTTTTTTTTGCAATAAATTGAACTTTTCGCTATCAGCGTATTACTAGCAATACAACAACTGTACTTATACATAGGAAATACACTTGTATTTATTGAAAACGAATCTAAGTAAGCAAATATTTCTTCCAAAAAGATTCTGCAACTAGAAGCTTCATGACAGAAGCTTCTGGGAATACATAAAGTACAAGTACCCAAAATATTTTACAGATAGGATCTGAAGTGCAACAAGGAGCTAAAGTACATTTTTAGTAGCCCTCTACAAAAATTATTAGTCCTACACACACCAGAATCTATGTAGTTTATGTGGCGGTGACCTATAATTTACATACTCAACTTGAACTTATTCGAATACACTAATTTACTTCAAATGATTCGCATCCATAAGCTGCAATGGATAAGAATAATATTTTGCAACCGCGTGAAAAAACTATCAGCTCTACACACATCAAAATCACATGACCTATAATACACTAGCGCACTTTCAAGAATTTCCATTCATCGGTCATAATGTGAAATAATCCTTTTTTGTATCTTAGTGAAAAATCAATAAGTCCTATATACAACAAAATCAATAGTACTCGTGTGTGGGTGGTTTATAAAGTATATTCCAAATTTGAGCTCAATGGAATGCACCGTTTAGACGCTAGTGCACTTTTAAAAATTTTTCTCCATAGGCCATAATGTAAAACAATTCTTCTTTTGCAGCCTTGTAAAATAACTATGTCCTATGCATACCAAAATCAATACCGGTCGTGTGACAGCTGTCTAAAATATATGCACCGAATTTGAGCTCAATCGAATGCACATTTTAGGAGCTATCGTGTTCACTCACATGTACACATACATACATAAATACATTTCGTAACAATACTTTCCTTACATGGTATATGTTCGGAAAGTAAAAATATCATAAATTAATTCAGAAGACCTCAAAACGCGTAAATACATCATAATTTAAAAGTGGAATGTTTTCACGATTACATACTTTCCTTACAGGATACTTGTTCTGAAATTAAAAACCAATCATCAAACAGTTGCTGTTTCTAAAGACTATGATCTGTTTTTTTTTTCTTGTTTTTTAGGCGTTTAAGGAACAGCCAACCTATGCAATCCTACACAACAGTGACAGTTGACAGAAGATGAATCCTGATCCTGACCTGAGTAAGATGTAATTGTTAGGATAGAAAGATTATCCATAGAAATGGCCTGTGACTTTATAACTCCAGCTCAGAGTATTCCAGATTTAAAGTTTTAAAGGAAGAAAAGCTTTTCGTCGGGGGGTGGGTTTCGTTTTTTTTTTTTTTTTTTTTTTACTGCTGGAAAAGAATATCTACCACTTTGAGTAAAACAGTCATTCTGTTCTCAATTTTAGCTATCGTCTACTTTATAAAAGTAAGTTCTGCTTATTTCGGGACGAATGGGTTAAGTTAGCTTTGTTTAAAAGCACAAACAGTGATCAATGTTAGATCGATTACACTCCATTCTAATGGTGACCAACCTTCTATATACCATGTTCCACTTTTTTTAAAGACAAGCTTAGATGCACCATCCAAATCAACTATCTTATTTACTTCCTTACATTCACGGCTGGAGTTTAAGTACTTCTATATAAATACGGGTAGGCTCTAGCAGTGGTGTAGTCGAAGGGAGACGCGGGGGGACGTCGTCCCCCTACTTTTTCACTTCAGCCCATACGTCCCCCCACTTTTTCTTCTCAGGGGGGTACGCTTATTTACAAGGTCTTTTCATAAATTCTGTGAAGAAATAAAAATTTTCGTTTTGTTCGCGCGAGAGCAAGTATATCGGTATAAAAATCAAAAGGAAACTTTTGACTGTTTGAATAGACTTTACAAATGGGATTGTAAGGATTTCTTAAACACTTCAGTGGTGGAAACATATTCATAAGAATAGAACAGATTATAATCTTCCAAAACAAACTCTTAGTATAAAATGCCTTTTCGAATGGCGAAAAAGTGACAAAAATCGGGGTAGCAAATAGTCACGTAGCAATTCAAAAGACAATCTGTCACTTTGACATTGGATTGTTGCCTCACCATGGCACAGTGGGTATGTTACTGGAAATGGTAGACAGGCGAAGTGTGAAGGTCCCGGATTCGGGTTCCATTGCGCGTCCATCGACCTAACCGTTCAGAGTTTTCCGTGGTTCTCACCGAAACTTTGCGTAAATACGGGTTAGGATCCCTTAGAAAGACCCCCCACGGAAGGCACTCCCCTTGAGTTGTCTTTCTGACAAGGATTTATAAGCGGACCTCGAGCCAAGCACACAAATCCGCTATACGTGTTCACAATAACAACAACAACATTGGATTGTTGACAAATGGAAATGGAAAAAATTAAGTAGCTTCCATCGGGCGTCCGTAACAGTTCCTAGTTTTCCGTGGTTTTCTCCGAAACTTAGCATGAATACGGGTTAGGGTCCCTTAGAAAGACCCCAAGGAGGGCACCCCCCTTTGAGCTGTTCTTCTGATGAGAATTTATAAGAGGCCTTCGAGCCAAGCACACAAATCCGATATACATATTCGCAACAACAAATTAAGTAGCTTACATGGTTGATCAAAAAGACTTAGTTTAGATTATTAACAAGTAATCAGTAATTTAACAATGAGTTCATTTTAATTAATTAATAAAAAATGATGGTTAAATTAGTTTTATTGGTTGTTTAATGAATAATTCCATTTAATGAATCCAATAAGTTTAGGTTAAATTTCGTAAAAAATGAGCGCCCCCCCACTTTTTTTCTTAGGACTACAACACTGGGCTCTAGTCTTATCTTATATATAATAAAATCCGAGAGTAAACATTGTATGTAACTATGTAGGTAGGTTTGTGACCACCGACCGATGTGCTTGCGCGCGTCTCTCGATCGCATTGCGCCAAGACGGTTGGTCGCAGACCTACCAAATTTTGCATATGGCTTCACTAGGACAGATCCTAATACGCCTCGGAGCGATTTTTTCAGAATTCGAATTAGAAAATGTTTTATTTTATGTTTTGTCCGATTTTTAGCGATTTTTCTTGCATAATACGTAATAGCGCCGGTAATTGCACTCGCAGGAAAACGATGTTTGCATCATCGGATAGAGGAAAAACATTTCTTTCGAAAACAGTTTGTTTTGACTATGTAACATATTTTGCCGATTTTTGGGAATTTTTAAAAAGAATTTCTCTTTTGACGACGTTTGCGTAAAATAATTTTATAACTGTTGCATCTTTCATTCTATCTATCATAACTTTTTTAATATACGGAGCATATACGGAGCATTTCGCCCACTTTTAAAAGAAGAACGGAGGAAAAATATATAAATTAGGAGATTTTTTACGAATTTTTATGTAAAGAAGGATTTTGAATTTAATAAAAGCTGTTTCAAGATTTCGGTATGATATCTTCCGCTATGGTTGTCTGGGAAACAGTAACAATGAATAAAATTGCCATTTGAAAAACATAAATAAAATGACTTTAAAATAACTGAGTTTCCACATGTTAGATCAAAATGACTTAAGATTTCACGAGATTAAAACCCCTTTCGAAACTCAATCAAAATTACGGGCTCACAAACAAAACATACGCCACGCACGAAATTATTCCCTATTTTATAATACGTTGCCAGAAAAAGAATTGAATGCTGCTTTTTCAACGATGAATTATCCAGCATTATTTTCGATATAATTTTTAAACGGGACACGTTTTCGAATCGCAGGAAATATTTTACGTGCTAAATACGCCAATCTGACAAGAGTTATGCATAAGAATGTATGGAGAGCTGTTTTAATGGCAGCCAGAAAGTGAAATGATTATCGTTTATACAAATGCGTAAATTGCAAAGAATCACCAAAGAATAAAAAACTACATTAGTGGCAAATATCTAAACCGTTTCTTTAAATTAAACATTAAAGATGGAAAAACGAAAATATATTGGTATCAGTAAAGGATACTATAAGTAATAGTTATTAGATATGCTAGGGCAATATTGATCAAAGCACAATATACCGCGTTAATAAATATTTCGTGAAACTATTCGTTTCTTTTCGTTTTCCAACAGCCATCTTACATCACAGCTAACTAAACATTAAATAATTCTACGTCGCGTTAATATATCCCGCGGTAATTTCAACAGAAAATTCTGTACCTGAACTTTTTTTTTTCTTGGAGATTCTGTTTTGTCACAAGTAGTTATGATAACATTTTAGGAAAATGTTCTCTTCTTGCCTTGCGAAGAGCGGGTACACACAACTATTTAATTATAGAAAAAACGGTTCTTCACATCATGTAGTATCTAAGGTATTAATGGTATAATTTAAATCTAAAAAAGAGTATGATGTAGAAATGAGACATTTTGAAAGTTAGAAATTTTTAGGAACCGTCACGCTTTTCTTTTTCTGATCGCCAATGACACCGACATAGTCTTTTGTTTCATAATATTAACAATGTTCTCAGATCAGTATTTATACTAACTTTACGAATAACTAATGAGTAACTTTACGCCAAGAGTTAAATCATGTTGTTTATTTTTAGATTCCACATTACTGGAATCAATTCGAATTATACATGTAAGAAAAAGTTTTGTTCCCTACCGTGCGGAGAACGGGTACGCAGCTAGTCTTATATAATAAAATCCGAGAGTAAACATTGTATGTAACTATGTAGGTAGGTAGTTGTGACCACCGACCGATGTGCTTGCGCGCGTCTCTCGATCGCATTGCGCCAAGACGGTTGGTCGCAGACCTACCGAATTTTGCATACGGCTTCACTAGGACAGATCCTAATACGCCTCGGAGCGATTTTTTCAGAATTCGAATTAGAAAATGTTTTATTTTATGTTTTGTCCGATTTTTAGCGATTTTTCTCGCTTAATACGTAATAGCGCCGGTAATTGCACTCGCAGGAAAACGATGTTTGCATCATCGGATAGAGGAGAAAACATTTCTTTCGAAAACAGTTTGTTTGGACTATGTAGCATAATTTGCAGATTTTTGGGAATTTTTCAAAAAGAATTACTCTTTGACGACGTTTCGTAAAATAATTTTATAAACTGCTGCATCTTGCATTCTATCCGTCATAACTTTTTTATATTTTGGCGAAAGACGGAGCATACATTTCGCCCACTTTTAAAAGAAAAACGGAGGGAAAATATAAATTAGGAGATTTTTTACGAATTTTTATGTAAGGAAGGATTTTCATTTCAATCGCAGCAGCTTAAAGATTTCGGTATGATCTTGCGTTTTGGTTGTTTTGGAGTCATTGTTTGTCGAGACAGTAACAATGAATAAAATTGCCATTTGAAAAACATAAATAAAATGACTTTAAAATAACTGAGTTTCCACATGTTAGATCAAAATGACTTAAGATTTCACGAGATTAAAACCCCTTTCGAAACTCAATCAGAATAACGGGCTCACAAGCAAAACATACGCCACGCACGAAATTATTCCCTATTTTATAATACGTTGCCAGAAAAAGAATTGAATGCTGTTTTTTCACCAGTGAATTAATTATCCAGCATTATTTTCGATATAATTTTTAAACGGGACACGTTTTCGAATCGCAGGAAATATATTGCGGTGTTAAAGAGGGCCTGATTATGACCAACAGGGGCCCCCGTATTCAAATAAAACAAATACGTTGAAAAATAAAACAAATGTATGAAATTTGTTTTATTTTTCATAATTTTTTTTTTTTGTAAAAAAGAACAACATTTGAAATTGGGGGCCATTTCGAGCCGGAGGCCCCTGGGCAAAGTCCCGATTTCCCCATGCGATAACAGGGCCCTGGTGCTGAATACACCAATCTGACAAGAGTTATGCATAAAAATTTATCGAGAGCTGATTTAGTGGCAGCCGAAAGTGAAATGATTATCGTTTATGCAAATGCGTAAATTGCAAAGAATCACCAAAGAGTAAAAACTACATTAGTGGCAAATATCTAAATCGTTTCTTTAAATTAAGCATTAACGATGCAAAACGACGGTATATTGTATTGGTATCAGTAAAGGATACTATAAGTAATAGTTATTAGATATGCTAGGGCAATATTGATCAAAGCACAATATACCGCGTTAATAAATATTTCGTGAAACAATTCGTTTCTTTTCGTTTTCCAACAGCCATCTTACATCACAGCTAACAAAACATTAAGTAATTCTACGTCGCGTTAATATATCCCGCGGTAATTTCAACAGAAAAGTCTGTACCTGAACTTTCTTTTTTCTTGGAGATTCTGTTTTGTCACAAGTAGTTATGATAACATTTTAGGAAAATGTTCTCTTCTTGCCTTGCGAAGAGCGGGTACACACAACTATTTAATTATAAAAAAAACGGTTCTCCACTCCATGTAGTATCTAAGGTATTAATGGTATAACTTAAATCTAAAAAAGAGTATGATGCAGAAATGAGACATTTTGAAAATTAGGAATTTTCACTGAAAATCGTCACGCTTTTCTTTTCTGATCGTCAATGACACCGACATAGTCTTTTGCTTCATAATATTAACAATGGTCTCAGGTCAGTATTTATACTAACTTAACGAATAAGTAATGAGTAACTTTACGCCAAGAGTCAAATCATTTTGTTTATTTTTAGATTCCACATTACTGGAATCAATTCGAACTATACATGTAAGAAAAAGTTTCGTTCCCTACCGTGCGGAGAACGGGTACGCAACTAGTAATTATATAATTTTGTTGCTTTGTTTTGTAAAAATTTCTTAAGTAAAATAAAGAGCTACCAATGGTCGATTGAATGAGACACTGGACACTGGTAGATGGCTTTAGAAAAGTCCAGGGACTCTACCGCGATAGTATCGGAAAGCTTTCCGTACCGGCTAAATTAAGCCTTCCCGACTCATGACGTCACAATCCGAGAAATATACGATGTGTCTTATTTCGAAGGTGTCGGAAACGTTCCGATGTCGTATTCACTATCGGAAATAATGCTGTTTTTTTTCCGACACGTCAGATGAAGGCGAAAACTTGCATTCCGATAAAGAAGAGTAGAAGATGGATTGGTGTTTTATTGTGTGTATTATGGAGTGTTAAGCACTCCCACAAAAGAAGCCCTTTCCCTAGCAAGGCTGACTCACCTTCCCTGCTAAAAAGCACACTCCTACCTTGATCGATTTCTCCCTATCCCTCGAAAATTCGGAAGATAATGCATTTTTTTAAGAAAAAGGAGAGAAATCCGTGCGTTTTGATGGGTTGATCGGTCCCAGTGTCGAGATTGACCTAGCAGGTAAAAAAATACTCACTTCTTTTATTCGACACTCATCGTGCTAGCACCAAATGGAGAGTCGCGGCTATTTATCGGAAGAATTGGACTATCCGGGAGATAGAACTATCCGTCACTGTTATTCTCCGATAACATCGTGGTAGAGCCCCCGAGTTCCGGCCTACCGCATGGCTGTCGATCTAATGGTGAAGAGTTTTGAACGGTTTTCTCCACGTGAATACACATATTAGAACCGATTAGTATGTCCACTGCTCAAGGTATTCCCACCTATGGCAGAGAGTCCTAACGTGCTTTGCCTTAATAAAAACAGAAAAAGGGGGTACATTATATATATTTGACTGAATTTAATTTGATTTAATTGACAATAGCCACCAAATCTTAAGTCAGGTCCTTCATCTGGGTAATCAGCATGGCTTATTAGGTTAATATACAGTCAACCGTTGTTGTTGTTGTTACTAATGCCATCTGGCAACCGCAGAAAGGAGCCATATTCTCCATATAGAACGGCGATGATCGAAAGAGAGTGGCTTCCAATTTAATGAGTCCCAGTGGGTGGAAGACCAGTTTAGCTTGTGGTCTCCAATCTACTGTTTGGGGACCAATTTAGGTTGAGTTGAACAAAAACCAGATAAGAGACCTAGCACCTGGATCGGCTCAGAGGTTTTGTTTGAACATGAAGGACGTTGGAGGCACGAACAGATTTTACGTGCACGACCTCCCAATTGCATACACAATTTCACAGCAGTCCAGCCGAGAGAGGTTGTCAACCTCTCAAGCCGCTGCTACTTCACATTCCGTTTTCTTATGGGAAAGGAGTTTAGAAACTAGGCCGCATTTTGTCGGGGAGGACAAAAGCAGTTCTGCCAATTTTTTTTTTTTTTTTTAATCGGAGATCAAAATTTTCACGACGAATTTATATCCCCACTACGAAATGTATATCTCCCAATAATTTTGTTTCAGATCGTTTTTATCACTTCTTTCCCCCGCCCCGGGACTGATTTGTATTTTTACATTTTGACCCACCCTGGAAATTTTTCTGGCGACGCCCATGTTAACAAAAGTACATACTACGGCTATAACGTACTTTTTATACCAAAGCCAAAAATAAAATTTTGCTTTTCTTAGGACTTTTATTTGCTTGTTCTCGGAAATTTCAGTACCTTCAAAAACGCTCATTGTCAGTTTTCAGATTCTCTAGCGAGATGAATAGTGTATGAATGAAGGGAGCGATCGTATCTTTTTCGCCCGATAGGTAGGGCTAAGAACAGGACCATGTTTTTTATTTCATTCATTCAGGAGGCATTTCATTCATCAATGTAAATGCCTCCTGAAAAGCCCTATGTGTTATGATTCTGATAATAGTGAAGAAGAAACAGAGGAGACTATACCACGCATACCCGACGCATTAAATGCTGCAAAAACATTATCACAATTTTTTGAATGCCGCAGTGATGATGCTGAGACTCTACAAAGGTCCATTATGGATATCCAAAGTAGCATTTGCCCATTTGAAACAAAAGAAAATTACAGATTATTTATCTCAATAAAAATTGTAAGTAATAACGAATTTTCTCTTTAATTTAAATTTTAAAAAAATCAGACCTGTTTAAAACACATTTTAGAATGAAATTATGAGCCCACTTTTATTTTTAGCACCAGAGTCCAATTAATTTCAACCTTGCTTTTTGTGTAGACACGATTTTGGTACAATTTTCGCGTCGAGTTACTTTTGAAATGTGTTTGCCAGATGACGTGGAGAGGGGGGGGGAGACGTTAATAAAATGTTGAAAGTCGCACAAGGTTTGCAATTTTTGATAAATGATTGCTAATTTGGGTGCCAAAATGCGACAATTTATTATAAATAAATATATTTTGAGTATAGTTAGAAAACGCCTGGCGAATATTGTAAAATAGTTTTAGTAGACTATTTAAATATAGATTTTAATTCCGAAGAAGTGTTTTATAGAATAGTGAAAACAAATGCGGTACACATCATAGATTATGATACACTTTCCAAATCGTATTTATAAAGGAGAAGTGTAGTTAGACTATGCCTGGCGAAAGTTGTTAAACAGTTTTCTTAGGCGATTTTAATATAGATTTCTATTCCGAAGAAGTGTTTTATGGAACAAAGAAGGAAAACACGATACACTCATGGATTATGATGCTCATTCCAAACAGTATTTAAAATGTCTACGAGATATATATGGAATATGCCTATAGTTCGAATATGCCTGGTGAAGATTTTAAAACAGTATCAATAGGCGTAGGTTAAGATAGATTTGGATGTCAAAGATGTGCTTTATGGTTCAAGAAAGAGTTGATTCCTATTTTAACGCCCCTACTTTCGCCAACCTAAAAATTCCCCGCCCTTTGGCGAGCTTGGAAGTCATGGGTCTCTAGGAGTTATGCACAAGTTTCAATGCTCACTAAACAACTACATGAAAACTAAAGTGAACAAATTAGTGATAAACGCACTAGTTAAGGAATTTGAAGACACTTAATTATTAAAACTACATTAATTGGCAACCCAAAATAAATAAAAATGTAACGGAATGCTGTACTTACAGGTTGTTCCAAATCCCCATTTTAATTCTAAATTACGATTGTCACATAAATACAAAAAATCGCCATGGTTACTCTATATGTTTAATGATCGCCACCTTGGCGAGAGTTGGGGCGTTAAAGTAGAAATCAACACAAGAAAGACAAACACGGCACACTCATGGATTATGATGCACATTCAAAATAATACTTTCCAGGTATTGTACAGGTTTTGTACGCTTTTAATATATAGCACTTTGGTGAGTATTTAAAATCTGAAAAGGTTTCAGATTTTTATTATTTTTTTAAATTAATATTAAATCTTACTGCGGTACTTTTTATAACGTACTTCTTTTTTAGGTCCCGTGAGAGTACGTTATAACCGGTGTCTATTGTACATAGCAATAAATATTAAAGGATTTTTGTATACATAAATAGCATGTATTTATGAAAGGAATTGCAAAACTTGCCTAACATTATTATAGGGGGCTTCAAAATATCAATCTGCATATCACTTCTGCATATCAATATTTGTATAGACGAGTTATCATTGACTAGCTGAAGTTAATAGGAGTTAAAGCAACCCAGTTTCATTCACGGTAAGGTTAATGTTAAATGTCACCAGATATTACAGTGCATGCTTGCATAAACAGAAATTTTTAAATGTACATTGCAGGATAATGTCGAGTGATTCTTAAGTTAATGTGAATAAAACTGGTGTGCACAAACTTTCTATTAATAGGGATTTCAGCCAGAGGCGGATCTACGGGGGGGGCTATAGGGGCTATAGCCCCCCCCCCCATTGAAACTGAATTTTGACTAGATAGAATAGAGTTTTGATGCTTAGTTAAAAACTGCGTGTCTAAAATGTTATTTTGGAATTTTAATTTACTTTTTTGATTTATTACTTTGATTTTTAGACTTGACCTCAATCAATGGTTTTTAACCCTTTCGTCCCCAGGCTACAGATATTTTCAAAACTTGAGTCCCAAGGACTCGCCCGAAATTTCGTCTCCTCCTTGAAACATTTCGGTTTCTTTTAAGGATGATCAGTAACCTAGTTTTACTATATATACGTGAGTAGCGCAGAACAGCTAATTGTTTGAACGGGTATGGCAAATGCAGAGAACAGTGTTTGAGCGATGATGTCCATTCACCCCCTGCAAAGTCATAAAAAGGGGGAGCTAAAAATACATATAATTCACTGTTAACCCATTTATGCCTAGTGTCCCTTTTTTGGGACGGCATTTTAGCTATCACTCGAAAACGTTAGTTATTTTTCCTTGCCTTTATTCACGCGTATTGAACCTCAACTCCACAAACTATTTTAACAAATGGCCAAGTGGGATGTTGACATTTCAATTTTTATGCATAATGATTTTAAAAGAAATCATCCCTTGTTCAAGAATTCGACATCAGAAATTTAGCTATTATTGCTGGTGTTAGCAAAAATTGAAGAAAGCCGCAAAAATATCTGGGCACAAATGGGTTAAACATAAACAGTCTTTGCGCGCGCCTCGGAATCTGTACTGATGTGTACCTGATGTGAGATACCTTATGATAGATGTACACACAGACCGGACACCCCTATGATTTCTCTGGGGCTGAGAGCTACCAGATGGTCCCGAAGATGGTTTACAAGTTCATGAACAAAAGATCGGTACTCTTTCGCTTTGGAGAAAGGGGAAAGCGTAGTGACCCCCCCCCCGAAGGAAGAGGGGTGAATTCGCCAACCGTCATCTTTGGGACCCCCTTGGCAGCTGACCGCTCCTCCTACAGCTCCCGATGATTTTAGTCACAGCGAAAGCATAAGGATTGTCTGGTCTATGTGTATTTTGAGGTCTGTGGATGTACATAGTGAGGGGATGGGGGAGTGTAACATGGACATCAAGTGACTAGGAATCCCAAGTGGCTATCTCCTGTATCATTGTGAAAGGTTCTTTTGTTCCGCCATTTGGATTTCCAGGGGTATTTTGAAAGAATACTATTACTATAACTAATTTTCCTTACCTGGTTTTCGGACATTTACTGTTTATACAAAAATACACCCGTTTTGAATGTTTAGGAATGGTGGAAGAATTTCTTGGAAGTACTGTACTTCTTTCTAAGCAGGCTTCAAAATCTTAGCCCATTGAAATTGCTTTCTCCGCTGGGTCGTTCTTTTCGGGTGAAGCGCTAGTGTGATTCATTTGTTCTCTATTTAGCTCCGTTCGTGTGTAGAATTCAGTGGCGGCCCGTGGTCAAAACTGTTAGTGCAGCCGGAAGCATATGAGCCCCCCCCCCCTCCTCCAGACAGGAATGGAAAATTTTTGTTACTGAATTCGAAAGCTGGCGGATTAAGCCCTCACCGAGAAAAAAAAAAGAAATTACATTAAAAATGTAAGAGATCCTATTTTACTTCCATAAAATGGACATAAGTTTCAACCAGCCGCTCTTATCCTCAAAATTGCATTAGTCCGTGTCTGATTCGAAGTTTCCTTAGAATTTTCTTTTGTAATGTTAACTTGAGAAGAAAAGAAAAAAAAAGAAAACTTACTTATTACTTCCTTGTACGTAGTATAAGGAAGTAATGTGATCCCGAAAAATTTTGGGGGCCAAATTTCGACAAAAAAACCGATTTTGACTACCTCTAAATTTAATTTAAAATTTTTTTTCGATGCATCCTATCGAAGGCTAGCATGCACGATCATATTAACGCGTCTGCAACTCATTTTGACCAGCGGCGAGTCTGCTGTGGCCAGTTTTTCCATGCCGTCTGTACGTACGTACGTACGTATGTATGTAACTCGCATATCTCAAAAACTACTGGTCGTAGAATGTTGAGATTTGATATTTAGGATTCTTCTATGATCTAGTTGTGCACCTCCCCTTTTGGTGGCAATCGAATGGATAGTTTATGTACAGGACCGCCCAAAAGATTCGAAATACATTACGCTCTATGGGCCGAAATTCATTAAACTCGCCTAACTCAAAAGCTATTAGGCGTAGAATGTCGAAACTTCATATTTTGGATAGTTGTAACATCTAGTTGTGCACCTCCCCTTTTGGTTCCATTCGACTGGATAGTTTATCTACAGGACTGCCCAAAACATTCGAAATACATTACGCTCAATGGGCCGAAACTCATTAAACTCGCATATCTCAAAAACTGTTAGGCGTAGAATGTTGAAACTTTATATTTAAGATTGTTATAACATCTAGTTGTGCACCTCCCCTTTCGATTCCATTCGACTGAATAGTTTATCTACAGAACCGCCCAAAAGATTCGAAATATATTACGCTCTATGGGCCGAAATTCATCAAAGCGTTTTTTAGAGGTATTGGGCTATTTCAAACGACTCAGAAGTGATGTATGCTGTAAAGAGTTAGAAAATGAATTTCTCCATTAAAAAAATTGTCTTTATCATTTGTAGTTCTGCTACAGGAACACTCAAAAGATTTCCAATACATTACGGTCAATGGCAATTTTAGGGGCATTCATCCATTTCAAGCACAATATCGTCCTACCACATAAGTTAGGTAATGGTCCGACCACGGTCACGTGCCTCCCTCAAGAACTATGCCAAAAGCCGCCAAGCTTGGCGACTTTTGGTGTACGTGTGTGCATATTTAACTCTCAAATCTCAAAAACTATTATGAAATTTCATATATAAGAATGTTGTAACATCTAGTTGTGCATCTCGATTTTTGGTTCCAATCTACTGGAGAGTTTATTTACAGGACCACCGAAAAGAATTTCAGTACCTTAATGTCTATGGACATCTTCAATATAATACAACTGTAGACAGTCATTGTTTGGTACATGCCCAAAATCTCGCCGTCTGTCCTCGACCTTGGCGAGTTTTGGCGAAATATCGCCAAATTTGGCGATAGTCAGTCATTTGGTCCATGCCTAAAGTATCGCCATTTGTCATCATTCTTGGCGAGTTTTGGCGAAATATCGCCAAATTTGGCGATAATCTGTCTTTTTTGGTCCATGCTTAAAATCTCGCCAAATGTCGTCGACATTGACGAGTTTCGCCGAAATATCGCCAAATTTGGCCGCCAAAATTATTTCCTATTTTGTATAACTCTAAAACTTTAACCCGTAGAATTTTGAACTTTTGTCTTTAGAACTATATTATAATATCCAACTGTTTTCAATATCTTTTTTGACAGCAATCGACTGGGAATTTATTTAGAGGGTGAGCCAAATGACTTTAAATACATTAAGGTGTATGGATGCATTCAATTCATTGAAAGTCTGTGGTCAATGACTAGTTTGGCTATCCCCAAGATCTCGCTATCTCAAGTTTGTCGGCTTTTGGTGAAATATCGCCAAATAAAGTGTCAGAAGGAAATATTTCAAATTGAACTCAGCTTGGCGATATCGAAATATTTGGCTAGAAATCGCTAAACCTTACTATTATTGATATTTTATCTTTTTCAAACAAATAAATTTAGAGGAAGTGCGTCGAAAATATTTTTGACCTAATGGACGTGCAAGGAAGTCATGTGTTGGACACATCAGATTTTTTTTTATAAGTCAAATCAATCCTCCTTTCTTTTAAACTTATCGGTCAGTGATGTCCTCATAAAAAGGCGTTGTTTCAATTCAGATATCAATTTCAATAATTTTAAGAGCCCTTTAAAATTTCCCATGTTTAAAGAATTTTCTCGCTCGCCATGTCCTCTCAATGCCAGTTCTTGCTTACTTAAAAACAATACTGCTTTGATGGGTAATTGTCCATTCATAAGCGTCTATTCAGGCCTACCTTCTTGATAAATTCAGCAATATAAAGTCGAGATTTTTCCGAACATATATTCTCCTTACCCCCCACCCCCCTCACTTCTCCAGCCAAACAGTTAGTCGAATTCACAAGTGCTGCCATCGTTAGAAAATGTTTCATCCGCTGTATCTTAGCTACATACTCCCTATGCCGGAGACACTGCTTGCAGAGTCGTTGCCATGGCAACGGTGCAGCCAATTTCGTTATCAGCTATAAGGACTGTACCAAGACTCACAATTGAATTGCGGGAAGATTAAAGGGCTTTCATTTCTGAATGAGCGATCCGGCAGTTACTACAATACGGGTTTTTTTTTTTTTTTTTTTTTTTTTTTGAGATTTTTTTTTTTTAATTTACCATAGAAATTCCATAATTCTAATCTGAATTTAAGAAAATTAGTAGAATAAATTATTTTAAAGTATGTGCTGATAATTTCAAGTGCAACCCGGCAATACGTGCTGTATCCCACGAGCCGCCACTGGTAGAATTTAATTTAAATGCAAATGTTATGGCCTCAAGAAAGCGGACATTGAATCGTAATATAGGTGATTATTTTATGAAAATTCCGAAAAATGATAATTTATCTAGTGTGAGTGAAAGCGCAAATCATCAGGAAGAAATCATAAATGCACAGCCCCAGAACAAGCTATTTCAAGGAGAACAGCAGCACTCACAAAATATACCACATGCATCACTAACAGGCAGCTTGTAAAGAGCTGCTTTATTAGAAAGAATACAATGATATCACTATGGAAAAAAGAGGTATGATTTAAATTAATTTTTTCAGACATTGTTTTTCCTATAAAGTATAAGTCCTAGCAGGTTCGAGTATTTTATTTTATCGGAAATTCGCACACCTTTCTCCAAATTCAATTAGCATTCATTCTCCAAATTCAATTCATCAAGCTTGGATAATCAGGGCCTCTGAGAGAAATTTTATAAGGCGGGGCGAAAGCCTTCCCGGCCCCTTTCGTAAAGCACTAAAGTTTCGAAAAACAGGAGGGACGGAAGGGATTTTTTTGTAAAACTGGTCTTTTTAATGATTTTCATATAAAATGCTAAAAGGAAAGAGAGTGGGAGGGAAGTTTGTCTGATATATAATTTTACTTTTAATTCATGTTCGAAGATTGAAAAAAAATACTAATATTTAATGGTGGAATTAACATTTCTGCCATGTAAATCATTTTAGAATTATCCCAGATAGCACAGTTGTCCATTTTATATGCATTTCTGATCCATCTCGCCCATATTACGTCCATGTCTATATATAGACATCCAGAAGACATTTATTTATGGACATAATCTGGAAACTCCAGAAAATGTCCATGAATAGACCAAAACTAGACACGAATGTCCAGAGTAAGTCTTTTTACTTCCTTGTGCGTAGTATAAGGAAGTAATGTGATCCCGAAAAATTTTGGGGGCCAAATTTCGACAAAAAAACCGATTTTGACTACCTCAAATTTTAATTTTAAAATTTTTTTCGATGCATCTCATCGTAGGCTAGCATGCACGATCATATTAACGCGTCTGCAACTCATTTTGACCAGCGGCGAGTCTACTGTGGCCAGTTTTTCCATGCCGTCTGTACGTACGTACGTATGTATGTAACTCGCATATCTCAAAAACTATTGGCTGTAGAATGTTGAGATTTGATATTTAGGATTTTTCTATGATCTAGTTGTGCACCTCCCCTTTTGGTGGCAATCGAATGGATAGTTTATGTACAGGACCGCCCAAAAGATTCGAAATACATTGCGCTCTATGGGCCGAAATTCATTAAACTCGCCTAACTCAAAAGCTATTAGGCGTAGAATGTCGAAACTTCATATTTTGGATAGTTGTAACATCTAGTTGTGCACCTCCCCTTTTGGTTCCATTCGAAGGGATAGTTTATCTACAGGACTGCCCAAAAGATTCGAAATACATTACGCTCAATGGGCCGAAACTCAGTAAACTCGCATATCTCAAAAACTATTAGGCGTAGAATGTTGAAACTTTATATTTAGGATTGTTGTAACATCTAGTTGTGCACCTCCCCTTTCGATTCCATTCGACTGGATAGTTTATCTATAGAACCGCCCAAAAGATTCGAAATACATTACGCTCTATGGGCCGAAATTCATCAAAGCGTTTTTTAGAGGTATTGGGCTATTTCAAACGACTCAGAAGTGATGTATGCTGTAAAGAGTTAGAAAATGAATTTCTCCATTAAAAAAAGTGTCTTTATCATTTATAGTTCTGCTACAGGAACACTCAAAAGATTTCCAATACATTACGGTCAATGGCAATTTTAGGGGCATTCATCCATTTCAAGCACAATACCGTCCTACCACATAAGTTAGGTGATGGTCCGACCACGGTCACGTGCCTCCCTCAAGAACTATGCCAAAAGTCGCCAAGCTTGGCGACTTTTGGTGTACGTGTGTGCATATTTAACTCTCAAATCTCAAAAACTATTATGAAATTTCATATGTAAGAATGTTGTAACATCTAGTTGTGCATCTCGATTTTTGGTTCCAATCTACTGGAGAGTTTATTTACAGGACCACCGAAAAGAATTTTAGTACTTTAATGTCTATGGACATCTTCAATATAATACAACTGTAGACAGTCATTGTTTGGTACATGCCCAAAATCTCGCCGTCTGTCCTCGACCTTGGCGAGTTTTGGCGAAATATCGCCAAATTTGGCGATAGTCAGTCATTTGTTCCATGCCCAATGTATCGCCATTTGTCATCGTTCTTGGCGAGTTTTGGCGAAATATCGCCAAATTTGGCGATAGTCAGTCATTTGTTCCATGCCCAATGTATCGCCATTTGTCATCGTTCTTGGCGAGTTTTGGCGAAATGTCGCCAAATTTGGCGATAATCTGTCAATTTTTGGTTCATGCTTAAAATCTCGCCAAATGTCGTCGACATTAACGAGTTTCGCCGAAATATCGCCAAATTTGGCGCCAAAAATTATTTCGTATTTTATATAACTCTAAAACTTTAACCCGTAGATTTTTTAACTTTTGTATTTAGAACAATTGTAATATCTAACTGTTTTCCATATCTTTTTTGACAGCAATCGACTGAGAATTTATTTACAGGGTGAGCCAAATGACTTTAAATACATTGAGGTGTATGGATGCATTCAATTCATTGAAAGTCTGTGGTCAATGACTACTTTGGCTATCCCCAAAATCTCGCAGACTATCTCAAGTTTGTCGGCTTCTGTGAAATATCGCCAAATAAAGTGTCAGAAGGAAATCTTTCAAATTGAACTCAGCTTGGCGATATCGAAATATTTGGCTAGAAATCGCTAAACCTTACTATTATTGATATTTTATCTCTTTCAAACAAATAAGTTTAGAGGAAGTGCGTCGAAAATATTTTTGATCTAATGGACGTGCAAGGAAGTCATGTGTTGGACACATCAGATTTTTTATAGACGTATCCCAGATAATCCATAGTACCTTAGTGAAATGGAAAGAAGCATGGATGAAGATGTCCAAGACTTGACCTAAGTAGGTCCATATATAGACATTGATGTCCAAGACTTGCCCATACTAAGTCCATAAATAGGCAAGCACGTCCATAATTACGCCTATATAGATGTCTATAAGACGTCATGTGGGCGTCCTATAGTGCTATATTGACGTAAAAGGGACGAGTATCCGACGAATCCTGGATGTTTAATGGACATCTCAACTTGTCTATATGACGTCTTCTAGGAGGGTTCTGTACAAGTTCCCAGGTAGCACAGAGATATTGCCCAATATCAAAATTACAATATTGGGCAATATTAAATGGACCCCCCCTAAATGATATTCCTGAATATTATTTTTTGACATTGAGATATCAGTTTAACATTTCTGAATATTGTTTTCAGATATCCAGGAATATCTTTTTTTGATATTTGTAAATATTATTTTTTGACATTGAGCAATATTGGTTTCCAACATTTCTGAATATTGTTTTCAGATATCCAGGAATATCTTTTTCTGATATTCCTAAATATTATTTTTTGACATTGAGCAATATTGGTTTCCAACATTTCTGAATATTGTTTTCATGTTTCTCCCATCAGCCCTATAAGCATCAGGTCAATATTGTATGCTTGGACTCCTATATGTGAGCGAAAATATTGATTGTAAAAGAAATTGGGGGGGGGGGGGACTTGACTAATTAATATTTCACATGTAGACATTTTTTTGGTTTGAAATTATAACTCAAAATAGAATTTTTTAATGCTTTAAAATGAAATAAAGCATTAAAAAATTCTCTTTTGAGTTATAATTTCAAACCAAAAAAATGTCTACATGTGAAATATTAATTAGTCAAGTCCCCCCCCCCCCCAATTTCTTTTACAATCAAAATTTTCCCTCACAAATGTATCTGCCAAGGATGGGGGTGCCTTAGTAGAAGGACTTTATATGGGTTTCTAACGCTTATTCACATGTGATATTAGTAACAACTTGAATCAATTTAGTACTATGGTACTATACTATATCTTTCATTCCTGATATAAAAAATATGTATTTGTTTAGTAATTGGGGAATACTTAAATTTGTTTACTATTTGGTTGTCGAATATTTAAGTATTTGGCCGAACCGTCATGGTATACTGCCAGTATACCGAATATTCGATGCATCCCTACATTGTACATTACCATACATAAAGAATTTGTTGATAGCTTCATTGCACACTGAGTAACACATGGTATTACTAAAATTAACACTTACATTATTGAGTCTTTCGGAAACCTATGATATTAGCGTTCAGGTTCTTTCACTCTAGCTGTGTCACAAAGGACACACTTAACATGGGAGGACTTCTTTTTTCTGTAGAAAGAAAAACTAATTATAAAGGGGGTAAAGTCAAAACAAAAAGTTTTAGAAATGACAATATTGAAGCAAAATAGCCCGTACATTAACATGAAATATTTTTACAAATAACTTATCCGCAATGTCTGTAACTAAGGGTAGAATCTTGTGTTTTGTTTTCTTTTTGTGCTGCCCCTCGGGCAATCTCTGAAATTATTTTGGTCACAGCCAAGTACAGTTTGTTGCCCATGCAACTTTTGCTATACAATTTTTTTTTTAATTGTGGCCGTTACTATGAAAAATGGATTTTTGACTACGTATGATTTTACTATGATGGCAGAATTCTCTTGACGGTGATCGGCTGCTTGTAAACAAATAGGAAACGAGCACACTGAAGATAAAACAATAGTAGTTTCTTTCTTTCTACTCTTTTTGATAATTACCATGAAAGAAAATTCTTTTCTTTTTGGTTGCCCTAAGGGCAACTGAATTCTTTGTTTTACTTGCCCGTTTAAAAATCTGACTGCCCTAGGTAAGCAGACAACCGCAACTTTTAGCGCTGTCTGTAACTGAGTTCGAATAATTTTAGATTATGCAATTCTCTGTTAATAGTGTCCACAAGGCTGCTTTTAATTACGGCAAAACTACAAAGGTTGTCTGTGTAATGGGGGGATCAGGGGTGGCAAATAGGGGGTGCAGTTGCACAACCAAACGAAAAACTGAAATGAAACCCCTGGGGGGTGGGGGAATGCCTTTGGGCCGAGAACTTTAAAGGAATATTCACATTACAACAACTGGAGAAAACCACGGGAAAAATAACTATATTTCATTATGTGATAGATTATCGTTTCTCATCTCTCCTATACAGTCGAACACTTATAGCAAACCCAGTATATAAGAAACTAAGGCACGTATCCAGGCTGGTGGTTAAGGCAACTGTAAGCCAGCCCCCCCCCCCGAATATCTGACTGTTTACTTAGCTTACAGACAAAACTTAGGTTACAATTTGATACACAGTCCTCAACAAAATAAAATCTTAGGTATGGCACTCCATATCAAAATATCTCGTGACCAACCTTTCTAAAATTATAAATTTGATAATCAAGATACAATATATGTGTTACAAATTTCATTAACTAAAATTTGCTGTAGGTCATGATTGGGCTCCAGCAGAAAAAAAAAAAAAGATTTTTAAAGTAGTAAAAGTTATGCGATGAAAACAAATAATGCAGAGTTGGCTAGTTTTTGACAGTTTTAACCATGGTTTAAACCATCATGTCAAAAACCTCAAATATTGAGTGGAAAAAATAAACAATACTTTTAAGTGTTTTACTTTATTGCAAAATAGCTTGTACTTTAATATCTGCAATGAATTAATCAATTAATATTTAGAAAAATAAAGCACTATAATCAGTAAATAATGCTTACTTTGTTTACATCTATCAGGTTTATTTATTTTTAAGAAGTAGACCATTATGTACTTTGTAAGGATGTGCTTACTCATAGCATTCAAGTCCCAAAATTTTTTACTAATTCTATTTTGAATAGAAAACTTTAGTATAGTGATAGTTAAAACGACCTGATCTTTATCTCTTTAGTCTAAATGAGTGAAATTGCTATGCTATTGGCTATTCCTTAAAGCCTTTTCAATTTAGATATTTAGATTAAACCAAAAATAAACTTGATGTTTCTTCTAGGAAATGTTTACCCATACTTTAGTTTGAAATTTTTGAAAAACTGCAGAATATTATTCATTAGTTACATATATCAGTGGTGTAGCCAAGGAGGATAGGGGAGTCACAACCCCCTCCAATGAGGAATATTTTTTGTCATACAAGAAGTATATTCTTCGTCATACAAAAAGTATATTCTTCACTCCCGTATCACACACACACGTATACATATTTGTGAGTTGCAGTAGTCATAACCCCCCCCCCACACACACACACAATAAATTTCTGGCTGTGCCACTGATATATACAATTTTTATATATATAATATTGTATACATTAAATTTATAAATTTGTATTATATAAATGGTATTAAACTAATTATTCTTAGTGAGCACAACTTATGTGCTACTATAATTGTTATATTTTAATATAATTAATTTTAATTAGGCATTTAGTTTAATGCAAAATGTAAATACACTGCATAATTAGTTTGCATATTGTTCTCTTTCTTTTATGGATTAGTTTTTGACGGTTTAAACCAGTTTTTGATGCTTGTCATGTCGAAAAACAGTTTTTGAAGTCTAAAACCCAACCCTGAAATGATGGTATATCACATGCAAAATGAAACTCAAAGTAACGCTGCGAACTACTAGACTAACCACTAAACAATAAAAAAATAACAATTTGTATTTCCTCCTATTTTCTTAGCGACTTAATATTGAATATAATTCTTGTGTTTCTGCACATTAATTTTAAACACATGAGCTTTAAACGTTTCAAAAGCTCTACACTCACCCCCCCCCCCCAAAAAAAAAAAATTAGAAGTATGTTCCGAGACTAAATTAGAGCTTCTGATATAAACTGCGATGAAGATAAACTTCTTTGCTTCTAAGAAGCTGAAATCACCCCCCCCCAAGCTTCGATATTATATTTTTAGTGTGCACTATATCAAAAATAACTCAGTATTTTTTGTGCACTATAACAATCACAATAAAAATGTACAAGAATATTTCACATAATGGCCGCAACGGCAAATAGATTTACGTTCTCTTTCAAAATATAACATAGAAAGTGCAGACAAAAACACCTTTCACGAAATATTTACACAATTGTAAGAAAAAAATACTGATTTGATGTGCAGCATATTCTTTGTTGCATCGTCATATAAACAAACAATACATAAATCAATATATAAAAAAAACAATGTAAATGACAGTTAAATAACATAAAAGATGTACTTACATTTTAGAAGATAATTCTATATCCTTTGCCATGACGATCAGCAATGTATCCTGAAATTAGTTCAATGGCGACTCCGACCCTCCGACTTCCCACGTTGTTGATGTTTGGGAATTCCCAATTCCTCCCGCCCGCCAAGAATAACGATTAGTACGCATGCGCGAGTTGAATGTTGTAAACATAATATCATTTCTGCGATATTCCCTGATATTCACCAATGTTGTAAACTGAATATCATTTCTGCGATATTCCCTGATATTCACCAATGTTGTAAACAGAATATCATTTCTGCGATATTCCCTGATATTCACCAATGTTTAAAATAGTATATTGAAATGAGTATATCGCTAAAAAATTGGACTAAATGAAAAAAACAAACATTAGGATGTTATTTCTGAATGATAAGTTTATAAAATAATTGAAGAAATTCTCTTAAATGTTTTTATAAAGGATTACTTTTAATTAATATCTGCCAATATCGGCAGATGTCGTAAATTCAATGTATGACATTCAGAGACTTTCAAAATATTGCCCGATATCGGTGGACATTCGTCAATATCTTTGTGCTACCTGGGGAGAGAAAGGAAGATATTTAAGTATGATAGAAAGATATAGAGTTGTTTGATAGAAAATGCTTTGTGATGGATACGTACTAGATAATTTTTTTCTTGACTTTATTTTCTGTAAATTTCTGAAATCGAAATTCGATAAACGCTAATCTACAAATAAAAAAAAAAGTATTATTTTCATAATTCTGGTTGTTTCTATTTCAATGTAAACGATTCACATGCTTGGCATTCAAAAATAGGAGAGAAAGAATAATTTTAATTTTTCTTTGGCATTTCTTCCGCATCACAAATCCAGTTACGCTTCGGTTTGGGGGACTTTCAATCAGATGAAGCATCACTAATACACATTCCATGTGCAATTCTTTGTGCTATGAAAACAATACGACTGTTTCTATCTAACTTTAACAATGTTTTATATAATCTGCGATTTACTCTTACTTCCATAAACTTTTCGAAACTCTTACAATGAAAAGTAAAATCAATAATTTGTCCTTGAATTTAATATTGCCGCAAGGGAATTAACTCATTTCTTCCCTAACTCATGACTGGTATTATCCTGTTTCACATATACTATCTATTTCTTGGCAAAGGAAATCGGCTATCGTATATATGGTATAAAAAGTTTTTTCGAAACTTAAATTTCGCATATCTTTATTTTTATTGGCTTCTTAGTGAACAGATAAGTTAAAAAATTTCCCAAGATATTTGCAGTTTCATCAATGCAAAAAGGTTAACGGTCATAAAGTATACAGTGTATAAAATGCTTAGAATACTCTTCAAACAAGATTTCAGCCGTGATACGGACTAGACCTTTAAATTCACCCGGTTCTATAAAATGAGATGCTTGATCTGTAACATACTAGATAAAAAGTTGTGTGGCAGTCGTTTTCTTACAATTCAAAATACTGACTATCAATGATATAAAAATGGGATTTTCAGACTGCAATGCGTTTTGTGTTTATCACATTTTTAAAATTTTTTAATATGCTTCTCTTATGCCTTTATTTTTATCTCTTTAGATAACGTCAGCAAAAGTTCCTTTTAAAGAATATTTAAATAGTTTTAAAGTTTTCTGTTTTATAAGGATAGTTCTCTAAGATAGGCTTCTTGAATTTTTTTTCTATGAAATATTTCTTGCAATTACAAACCTTCAGGTGAATCAAAATTGCAAAGTAAATTCATCGCCTTTTTCAAGAAATTATGCTAAATTAGTCTGACATTAAAAGGTTTATTTTCTAGAAACTTTCATGTATGTTAATTTAATTTCTGAAATTTAAATCTTTAAACAATTCAACTGAAGAATGTCAATATATTTTTTAAAATTTGTTTTAGTAAAAAATGGTTTATCTTATTAAAAATGTACATAGTGTGTAACCTCTATCTTTAAATCTTCTACAAAACAGTAAAGTTCCGTCGACATTATGAACGGTTTATGAAATTTTTGAACGAACCCACGAAACCCCATGGTGGTGAGCTAACGAACTCACGAAACCCCATGGTAGTTGTAAAACTGTGGGAAAGTATGCGCGAGCTGAAGAAGAAAACATGCACTGGAGAAAGAAAAATATGAGAGCACGTTATAACTGTGAGGTGTACGAGCATTCTAAAAATTTAAGTTGTTTTTATATATATAATAAAATTATGGGACTGTTTTTGTTTTGACGCCTGATAAAGCTGGCGATAAAAGTGTATGTTTTATGTTAGAGTAATAAAGTTTTTTTATTAAAGTCTCATAAATTGATTTGGGGTGATTCCATGAAACTAGGGACACCAATGGCAAAAAAAAAATTCTTATAAAAACATAATACTTTAGTCCCCGATGAAGTAAAAATGTGTGAATTTCTATAAAATGATGCTAAAAAAGCTAACAACACCTTTTTAAAAGTTTTAAACACAATGTTTGACAACATTACTGTTTTTACCCGAGTTCTTGTCTTAAAGAGGTGTAGGAAGTTCATCTTGTTTTATAAAAGAAATCAACAAATATGAATGAAATCTTATTTTTTTTTATTGAAATTTAGTTTATATATGAAAAGATTAGAGCAATGCAGAAACCTTTAACTGCATTATTTATTTTAAAAACAATTTTTGTAAATTAGGAGAAATATTTAATGTAACATCAGTCACAAAATTCTATAAAAGTTCTCCTAGCTTAAATAAAATTAGTCCCAAAAATATAAAAAGTCATTTTCTCTTCCTTTATGGAGATATCTTTAATATTAGTCTTTTGAATATTTAATATTGGTTCAATTTATTAATTTTAAACTGATAAAAATATGTAACATCAGTCACATTTCTGTCTTTTAATTTGATACCTACATAAAAAATGTAGGGAAAATCGCATTGGCTACTGCAGAAAGACAGAAAAGGAGAGATAAATTAAAGAATGGAGGGAAATATGAAGATTATAAAAGGAAAACAACGCAGAAGCAATAAAGAGCTTATAAGCAATAAGCTTTTCATTTATTAGGAGTGATGTTTCATTAATGTTAGGGCTAGTTTAAAAAATTGTTCTCAAGGCAAATATTGCAGTTAAAGGTTTCTGTGCTTGTCTAATCTTCTCATAAATGAACGAAATTTCAATAAAAAATAAGATTTTACACATACCCGTAGATTTTTTTTTAGAAAACAAGATGAACTTTCTACACCTCTAAAGGCAAAAATATATGTAAAAATGTTTTGACAACCTTTTAGCATAATTTTATAGAAATCCGCAAATGTTTACTTTATAGGGTAAAAAAACTATTATTCTTTATAAGAATATTTTTTTTTTTCACTGGTGTCCTCAGTTCCATGGAATCACCGTTTAGTAAAATACACTAACAACATTATTTTTTTTAATTTTATTAATGTACAATAAGCATTACTATGATTTATTCATTACGATTAAACTAGATTAATGCAATTTCAAAAAGTAAATTTGGTAGTTTTGTTTTTAAGAAGAAATAATATATAATTATAGCATGTTTATGTGAATGTAACATCAGTCACAGGAATAAAATATTTTCTACATTAAAAATATTTTAATTTTTTAAATGAAAGAAAACGTTTTTATAAAGATTGAAATCTGTACTTAACTAGAAAAAAATTAATTCTCATACTTTTAGTTCGAAGAGGATTTGAATTGAAATAAAATTCATTTTTATCAATGTCTCTTCTGTGTAATCAGTCACGTTTTTTGATTTCCTTTAATTAAAAAAAAATATTTCTTATATTGAAAATGGATAACAATATAGTACTTATTTCTGATACTCTTGATGAATTTAAATAAATATATATATATATATATATATATATATATATATATATATATATATATATATATATATATATATTTCAAGCCACACTGGTGAATTTCAAAGGTTACAAATGTAGTCAAATTGTAACATCAGTCACCATGTAATGACCCTGAAGTATTTTTGTAAGAGGGCTGTATAAAAGTAAAATTTCACATTTAATTACATTTGATTTCCTGAAAGTTTTATTCAATATTATAAGGTAACTTTGTAATTTATTCTATATGTCTATGATCAATATTGGAAGTGATAATAATTTTTACCCAATATTAAAAATATTAAACATGTTACTTTCAGTGTAATTTATCCTTAAAGTTGTTTTCATTTCATGGTTAAGGCAGATCTACAACGAGGGCAGTCTGCTTTATTAAGGAATGCGCCTTGGCGGTGGACTTCCTGAGGGGTTCTAACGCATATTCGGGTAACATCGAGAGAAAACAGTCGATTGGTAGCCCAGAACTCCAAACCTACGCACTTCAACAGTTTACCAAATCGTCAGTAATTTAGAAAAAACTAATTCTGACGCAAAAGGTTATTAAAAAAAAAATTTTTAAAGCTTCATAAGATAGACTTATATAGCCTTTTCTTTTTTTAAACATGAAACTTTTAAGATAAACTTTAAAAAGAACTTTCTGAAATACGCAAGAATGACAGTATACAAAAAATTAGAAAGATAAATTATCAAATAATGATCTTCATACCTGAATAAAAGACAATTTAAAAAAGGATAACTAATCTATTTTAACAATTAATATAACTTAATATAAAGCTGTGAGAGTCACTTATTTATGAAAATTGAAAACATTATTCACTTTTATTCACTAAATAAAACCTTCTTTGCGTAAAATATTTTGTATTGCATTAAAAAATTAAAAGAAAGAAAGAAAAGTTTTAAAGAAACCCTATTATTCATAAGCTTTAACCAGTACAACAGATTTGAAATTAAAAATACTGTTTAAGCCAAGGCTTAAAAAAATAATTTTGTTTAAATTAAACAACCCTGACAGTGGACAATTTTTTTACAACATTTTGTCAAGACGAAAAATGGAGTTTCCTTCTGCATTTTTAGGGGGAACGGTTAAAACGACCCGATGAATAAATTTTTAAAATGATAAGATACTGAGACAAAGCTGGGGGGCACAGGGGATAAGTGCCCCCCTGTGTTTCCCCGATACTACGCCTATGGTTCATATGTATTATCAGGCCCGTCGCTAGTGGGTGTGCAGGTTGTGCACCGCACAAAGGCGCCAAGGTAAAAGGGGCGCCGAGAAGACTGAAGAACAGTTTAGCGAAAAATGAACATTTTAAAAAAATCGAAAATATAAACATTTAAGTTTATATTGCAGACACCTAGGAAAGGGCTTTCCATGCTAAAAGGCCCGCTACAATGTTTTTGCAAATTTAAGGCTTTATCGTTAGGGTCCATCTTATAAGTTCTTATATACAGTACTGCTTTGTTAGCATCCTTTCTTCCCCCCCTCCCCCTCTCATTGTTTGTTCGTTGTTTGTGTGATCATGATAACGCTACGTTAGGACAATCCGCCAAGGATGGGGGGGAGCCTTGGTAGCAGGACTTTCTATGGGGTTCTAACGCGTATTCACGTTACATCTGGAGAAAACCTACCAAAACTCCAGACTGTTAGATCGACAGCCGCGCGATGGGACCCGAACCCGGGACCTTCACACTTTGGCCAAACCCCCAACTTGTCTTGAATTTCCCCAAACTTGTCTTTCAGTGCTATCCACAAGGTCAAATTTACTGATATGGGATACCATACTATGGTGATGATATAGATGACCGTTATTCGTTTTCAGTTTCCTTCCCATTCATGGGCGCCTGCCTGAGGTCCTGAGATGCTGCAAAGAGAAGTACTGTTGCATTTGTTGGTGGGAGAGGGAGGGGGCTCATCTTGAGCTTTCCTGCACTTTAGTATTAAAATAGTACAAAAAAGTTCAGCACACTATTCACTATACCGACGGCCTGAATGGGGGGGGGGGAGCGGTCCGGGAGTCCATGATGACAAATACAAATCTGGGAACGGACATGGACCCAAAAGGGGTGCAAAGAGATAGATATGTGCAAAGTGATACATTTTATATTTGTTTCTAATCGAAGCTGCCCGGTACGTAAATGAGTACTCATGTAGAAAGGTAGGAATGTTGGTAGATCGTGACCCTACCTTAGGTGTTTATAAAGTTAATTTTTTTGTCTATACTGAAGTTTTTTTTGTTTCAGTACTAGTACAGTCTGGTTAGTACTAGTACAGTACTAGTAAGGTAGTGTTTTACAGCCTGGTAAGAGCATTCCCCTCATAGAAACACTAATAAAGGCATTCTTGCATGGAAGGGGACTCAAAATTTGAAAAGCTGTACTAATCTAACAGAAAAGTAACATGAATTGGTGTTCAAATGTTTTTTTATTTTCTAAAATACATAAATACGATCGACTTTATTTATATTAACGTTAATTGAAATCTGAAGAGTTGCTATGGAGTTCAGCCCACATTTGAACCGAGGTTTATTCTGTCTGCTTTCATCATTGAAAAGATGCAATGGAGAAGGCTCTCTTTCTGTGACCAGTGTTGTAGAGCTGTGGCAAACCGTATGTATTCGTTACTGAGATGCGGATACTCACTCAGACTCGGAGTAACGAATTGCTACTGGAATACGAATCGTTACTGCATTCGGATCGACCATCTTCGAACTTCGAATACAGACTGCCGGGTTGCTTTGAAAGGGGAAAATGAGTTTCGGTATTTGAGTAGTAGAATGTTTCTCTGTCGTTACTGGATACAGGAAGTATTATAGAGGCTCGCGGTTTGAAGGGGGGAAATGAGTTTCAGCATTTAAGTAATAACATGTAAACGAAGTTACATTTCGTATGTGCCGAATGGTATCGTTTTGATGAGGGTTGAAAGTATCCGTATGTTTCGTTCGTTACTGATGACGCTATATCAGTTACAGAGATAAATACAGTAACTGCTGCTCTATTATGATATGGGTTTAGATATGACGTCTGTTTTAAACAATGCGGGGATGGAATATACAGTATTACAGCACGTTATGCATGGGTGCCTATATCAATTTTTTTTCGGGGGGGGGGGGTATCTCTTGCAATTCTGGAGGACCAATATCTATATGAATAGAAGCACGTTAGTAAGGGGTGCGCGTGCTTTCTGACATTTTAGTACTAAAGCGTGGTGTAATCAGGATTATTTTGCAGGGTGGTCCCGAAGGATTGAGAACATATTTTTTTAAATGCTTGAGCTGGAACCGAAATATGAGTAATAAATAACAAGTTATTTAAATGCACCTTTAAAAATATTTTTATAAAGTAAACGAAGTCACGAAATTTTCTTATTTAAAATATTATTTGGAACGAAAAAACTGTATTTGGCATGTAAACTTAAAGCCCTTTTTTTTTAATTTATGGTTTCGCTTTAAACAAAAATTTCGAGAGAGACCCGGGATTTCTATGCTCACCCTTGCGTATGCCACTGGTATTAAAATCATTCAAAAAAGTTCAGTATATTTTTTAAATGTTGACGTCTAAAAGGGGGACGACTTGACCCCCATCTTTCAAGAATCTGCGCTCAGAAGCAACACTAGGCACAACCTTTCCGTTATACTTTTTATGATGAGAATGAACAAGTTAAACCAGCGTTCAGAATTAAAAAAGAAGGGGGGGGGGTTGTATGAGCGCTCTGAGTTATTCGGATAATTTAACATTGTATAAAGCAATGAATTTTTATAAAAACATCTATTAATCAGAGAAAATAGGCTCTAAACGCAACTCTTACGCTTTAAAGTTAAGAAATAATTTATGATATTTTTATTTGTTTTTAAACCAAAAAACGGAATTGCATATAGTATTTTAAACATCCGTAATGTATTGTATGTAATGCTATGTACAGTGGCATGGCCAGGATTTTATTTTAGGAGGGGAGCTGTGTATCAAATATCTAACTAAGTTTCAGTTATAAATAAATATCACATCGTAAACTAAGTAAAAGTCACATTTAGGAAAGGAATGCTGCAGCCCCCCTCCTCTAAATTTGCGCCTGGCTATAAGACTTGTTTCGCGCATTCCTACTAGTAACGATAGTAGCGAGTAACAAATACTTAGTAACGAATACATACGAGTATTAATATTTTCGTTACTTTTACAGCACCACAGTGTTGCTTCTCAGTTTGGGTCAGTGAAACCAACGCCCCCTAGAGAGGAAAGCCGCGGCGCTAACTTGTGACGTCACACCGACTAGGTAAAGGATTTCCCCTGAGTTTCTCCTCTCTCCCGCGGCCGCAGAGAGGAACTTAGCTGGGAAGTTTCCAAGCAGTCTTTCATTAAAAGGGGTTGGATGTTTTTAACTGCAAGCGTTTAATTTTGTAAATGCAGAATATAAAATATAATATACGTTGCTTGACATAGATTAAATTTACTGATGCGTGATATACGCGGTATATATGGTATATATACAAAAATTTTATTAAAAGAATAAAGATGTATGCAAGGAAAAACTTTTTATGCTTAGTCTCTTACCTTTCAACTTTAATGAAGTGCTTCCATAGTTAAAAAACTCCAGCTTCTTGAAAAGTGACCAGCTGCATTTTAGCCTTGAGGCATAACAGTAAATAATATTTATGCCCCAAAGGTCAAAACATAGCTAGATAAATCGACTAACTTTCTCAGATGATTTCCTAAAACTGATAATGAAACGTTGACTATATATTAATAAAGCAACTTAAGGGGGTTACATGTATAATATATTTTATATTCTGCATTTACATCGGAGGGGGTGGGGTGGGGGGTGCTGGATATCCCTCTTAACCCATTTTTGCATTTTTGGCCATTTGTGCATAAATGCCCCATTACAATAAATATTTTTTATTAACACTATTTTTCACTACTTTTATTTTGCTATTTCCAAGAGTTTTGAAGACATTTATAAAATATTAGTAATTTAACTGAAGTAAACACTTTCTGTTGAGAAATTTTCAAAATACGCTGCTTTTCAACTTCAAATCGTTATTGACAAATTCGACTTTTTTAAAGTGTGTAATTATTCCCCTTGAGATTAATAATATGTTTTTATAATGGATTAAAGTTACAAGTTTTTAAAATTGAGTTAAACAAATGTCATAAAAAAACTAAATTTTTTAAATTTAAATATGCGAAAATGTAGGCCAATGATGTATGCAAGGAAAAACTTTTTATGATTAGTGTCTTACCTTTCAACTTTAATGAAGTGCTTCCATAGTTAAAAAACTTCAGCTTCTTGAAAAGTGACCAGCTGCATTTTAGCCTTGAGGCATAACAGTAAATAATATTTATGCCCCTAAGGTCAAAACATAGCTAGATAAATTGACTACCTTCCTCAGATGATTTCCTAAAACTGATAATGAAACAATGACTATATAGATATGCACCATTTTTTTCTTATATATTATTTTTCATGCATGAAACTTTTTTTGTATCTTAATGAGTGTAATTTAAGCATATTTTAATATTAAAAATAATATCACATTTTATAAAATTTTCATGCTTGGCCTGAAATTGATTAATTTTGGCTTAAAATATTCGCATATAAAGATGAATTAAAGGAAAGAAAGAGGAGAAAAACAGTTTTAAATTTTTGTAGTTGAAAAAACATGCATTAGAAAGGAAATATGAATAAATAAATTTGGCTTAGGTTACGTCTATAGCTGAACCTCATGAAATCAAGGAAAACATTCAAATATATCATGGGGGATAACAATGTACACTATCCAAATTATCCACAAATACGTAATTTTAGATTTTCTACATATCCTATGTTTACTCATTTTGGGGGTGCTGCAGCTCCCTGCTACTGTGTATATTAATAGATTACAAATAACTATAATATGCAAGTACTATATGATATATTATAATAACTTAACAGTAACACTTAAATATGATATATTATAATAACTTAACAGTAACACTTAAAAATAATTTTTTAGGCTGTAAAATTTTAACAGGGGCTGTATCAGTCTGATCATCGGTGAATAAAACCACAGTAAAAACTGAAGAGCAACATTGTAAAGAGTAGATTTTTATGAAGACAACCAAAAAAGAATATGCATATTTAACTTATACCAACAATTTACTGAATTTTACATTAAAAGCTGAAATAGTACAAGGGTCTGTCTAGGAGTAATTCTGGTCTGATAACATATCCTTCACAAAATAGTTTATCTTAAAAACTGACCTTTCACAAAATTCTTCCTTTGGTAAACTGCCTTCTTTTCACAAATATGTCTTTATATAGTTTAATATTTGGGAAAAAAAAAAAAAAAAAACCAAGAATCTTTCCAACATAACTGTTGCGTAAGCAATGCTTTGCCACTTTACATATAGTTTTCTTTTAATAGGTTTTCCTATACAGTTTCTTAAGGCAGAACTTTATTACTAAACTTAAATTTATATAAAGTTGTAACACGATACACGAAATAATAATACACGATAATAATACACGAAAAGGAGACTATTTTCACAAACACAGGACCCTGGTTAGAAAAATCTTGATTGAATGGTAATTTCAAATTCACAAAATTATGAGTTAAATTTTCAGTTTCTGTAAATCAGGACTGTCTGAAAAGTCTAGACAGACGCATGTATTATAAGAGCTTCATTAAGCGCATAATAATAGCCTAACTTAACTAGTAAAGGATAAAGCTATTAAAATAATCTCAGAAATAAGGATTTATATGTACTTAATATAGATATTAATTATACATATTTTCATGTACATGCTAATGTTTACCATAGGACATATTCTCAGAGATACATATAGCTAAATATATAGGCTACATTGATACATACACACATATATGTATATATAAATACACATAAATATCTAAGCAGGTATGCGTTTCTCATCAGTGAAGAAAACTACTAGAAGCACTAGGAAAATCAGATTTTTAGAACACTGCCCCCCCCAAAAAAAAAGATCTGCTGTATTTATTTTAGTTCAATGTAATATTAGTTTATTTTATATTAATAAGAAAGAACATTCAGTATAATTGAGCAGCATAATACATTCGACTTAACTAGCAAAGTAAACAGCAATTAAAATAATCTTGCTTTATTATGCATCTTTAAAATAAACCTAGTAATAAATAAAAATCTGTATATAATAAATATAAATTATCAATATCTTCATACACATGAATGTTTACTAAAGCACATACGTTTACACAGACATACAAAGCTTAATAATGAATAATCTTACAAGTACAAAACTCTCAGAGATAGTTGTTTTGTGTTTAAAAAAAGTTTTTCAATTTTCATAAGTAGTTTTTTTTTTATGCGTGTTCATTAACTAACTTTGTAAAAGTAAACACATTAACTGAATTCTTATATTTAGCAGTTTTGATGTCAAATAGATCTTTCAAGTTTTATACAAGTTTTACAATTTTTTTTTATTTTTTTTTTTTACAAAACGAAATTGTACTTAGAAATCCAAAACGAAATTTACAAAATGAAATTGGAGTTAGATGTGTTACTTCCAAAATTCAAGTTTTATTTCTGTGAACTACTTTAAAATTAAACATAAAACACTGTTAATATGAAACTAGCGTTTAACTGGTGTAATGCTCTACACAATCCTTAAAATTTTTTTGTTGCATTAAATTCGATACTGTACAGGCATAACATTATAGGAATGATGTAATTAAACTCAGAAATTAAGCCATGTGAACAGTTTGAAAACTGTATTCTACGCTATCTACACATGTTATATATATGAAAATATGTCAAGTTAAATAATATCAATCAGCATTTTATATACCAATTAATCAATCAAAAATAAATATAATAAGATTAAAATAAAACATACCTTAGAGTGTTGTGTTGGCGTAAAATCCTTTCTTGGGATCGCTTTCAGCCACTTTTTTTTTAAAGTTTTCTTCTCGTGGAAATCCAAATAACTGTACTTTTGAGGTTCCCGGGTAATTACCACGGCACATAGGAGCACAGCAAACATACATCATTTTATATCTTGCGAAATGCGGTAATTATAAGGAAATTTACACAGAAAAATGAAGAAACACGAGGCTGTAAATGCGTCGAAAAATGTTAGCATGTGCTAGCACGCGATACTGGCCGGGGCCAGTTGAAGAAACGCGGGAATGCGGTCTCACCAGTCGTATGTCACAAATCCCCTGAACGCCGATCGAGAGTAGATGTTCTTACCCAGTCTGTGTGACGTCACATCGTTTAAAGGGACCCGTGTCGTGGCCTTCTTCGAGGGGGCGTTGGTGAAACCTGTATTCAAGATTGAAAATCATTTGGGCACGGGGGGGGGGATGACTCAACAGTGGTAAAATCCTTGTAATACTTTTTATGTCTCCCCTCCTTCAAGCATTTCTGAATCCAATACTGATCAGCAATTTAGCAAGTCGTGCCATACTTAACCCATTTATGCCTAGTGTCCCTTTTTTGGGACGGCATTTTCGCTATTAGTCGAAAACGTTATTTATTTTTCCTAGCCTTTATTCATGAGTACTGAGCCTCAACTCTACAAAATATTTTAACATGACCAAGTAGGATGTAGATATTTTTATTTTTATGCATAAAGATTTTAAAAGAAATTATCCCTTGTTCAAGAAGTTGACATCAGAAATTTATCTATTATTTCTGTTATCAGTAAAAATCGAAGAAAGTCGCAAAAATATCCAGGCACAAATGGGTTAAATAACTTTTGATTCCGGCAGTATTTTACATAACATATTAAAACAGCGCTGCACCTCCCCCCCAAAAAAAATAAATAAATGAATAAAATCCTAAAGAGTAGCATTTTATTTTATTATGCATATTGCTTAGGTAAAATAAGCTTTTTTTAAATTAGACCCCATTAAAACTAATTACATTGCTTTAGGGTACAAATTTGCTTTGGTCAAATAAGCTTTTTCATTAAAATTAGCCCCTTTCACACAATTTTTTTAATATTCGCTACTGTACTCAAAGTTAATGTAATTAATATTGAGTTTAATTTACTTTTCTCCAATCGTATATAGAGTTGTAAATTATTTTCGTGCTATTTACAACTACACTTTTTATAAAGAAGTAAAAGGATTAGCATAGGTGGATACAGTTATAAAATAAAATAATAATTAATTTTATTGGCATTTGAATAATTCATTTTAATAACACTTTTTATATTTTTTAAACCAAACCTATGTATTCAACAATATTTACGCCTTCTCTTGTGTGAAATATGGCAACGAAAGGGTTAAAGTGACAGTTTCTGTTGCTTTAAAGAAAGGAATTGTTGCAATACGTGATTGAGCAAGATAATTCGAAGATTATTATTATTATTATTATTTATTCGTCATAAACAACCTTGTTAATTCAACACCCCCCCCCCCGGAAACGTTATACCAAAGTGAGCTTTCTACTAGCCATGAAGCACATTCACTCGTTAAACATTATGGCAGTGTTCTATAATTATTGTTGAAACAAAATACATTTAATTCTCCCCTCCCTCTTCTTTCTTTCTTTTTTGGATGTAAAGAACAGGCAACCCCTTGAAGGATACCTCCCAAGTCCGCACTCGAACTCCTACGCCCCTGCAACTGAATAAGTACATGGAATAGTAAAATGATACTTTTGTTTCAAAGATTGATTTTTTTTATGTAGGGGCGCTAAATCGGTGTTTGCACAAAGGCGCCTGACACATCCGCGACGGCCCTGTGTATTATATGCTTAAGAGAACCTAATGACATTAGCGTTAAGAGATTGTTTAAAAGAGTTTGAGACGAAGTTGTAGCGAGGGGAGGGGGGGAGTTCCCCCTGCATTTCTCCGAAACTACCGCTATGATTCATATGTATTATATGCTTAGGACAACCTAATAATTATAGGAAGGAAGAGTTATCATTGCTTCCAGACCTACTGAAATTTTCGAGGGGCACAGGAAAAGTTTGCGGGGGGGGGGCACATATCGGATTTAAAAGCAGAAAAGAGAAGTTTTTAAAAAATTTCAAGCAAACTTTTATTTAAAAAATTTTATGAAACGAATTTTGAGGAGGGCACAGGGGAGGCCCTAGTAGCACAATTAGTTCAAAAAGCGTTCAAATGACGTTGGAAACACGTTTTTTGACGTTAAAAAACGTTTTTTAAACGTCTTTTGGACTAATTGTGCTACTAGAGGGGTACGTGACTCCTTGTGCCCCCTCCCGACGCTTTCCCTGTGGTTCATATTATTACGTGCTTAGGAAACCCTAATAACAATAGCTTTCTCATTCCCAGATCTACTGAACATGAAAGTATACCCCAAAACAAAAGAAATTTGGCATAAGATCCGTTTAAATCAATATATAAATAAATCTAAATTAAAGATCAGCATTGTTAAGGATTATGCTTCTTATTTGCAGAATACAGAAAATAAACTGATCTCTGATTCTAAAAAGTTCTGGTCTTATTTTAATAAAAAAAAATCTTTGCCTAACAATATTTGTTATAAAAATGTCTGCTTTAATGACAATAGTGATATCGCTAATGTTTTTGCCACCTACTTTAGCTCTGTGTACAAATCTTGTTCGGATTATGACAGAAATTCTCCCTTCTTTGACAGTTCCTTGTATGATTACATTAAAATTGATAATATTACTTTTTAGGATGTTCTTTTGGCATTTAAGAAGTTGACGTCTTCTTCAGTTGTTGGTGTTGACAATGTACCTTCCTTTATTGTTAAAGGTTGTGCTGATGGGTTGATTTATCCTATTCTTATTTTATTTAATCTTTCTTTAAAAACTTATACTTTTCCGGATGGTTGGAAGCATACTAAAATTATTCCTGTCTCTAAAAAGGGTGATATAAATTATTGCAAAAATTATCGACCTATTGCTATTATAAGTCCGTTTTCTAAGATATTTGAAATTATAATGCACAATAAGGTTTTTCAGCAAGTTAAAAATTTAATTTCCTCATCTCAACATGGTTTTATTCCTAAACGGTCTACGCTTACTAATTTATTTTGTTTAAATAACAATATTATTTCTTCGTTTGAAAACGGATATCAACTTGATGTCATTTATACGGATTTTTCCAAGGCTTTTGACTCTATTGACTTTGGTATTCTACTTAAGAAATTCATTGGCTTGGGTTTTCACATTAATCTTACTGACTGGATTTTTTCTTACTTGAATAATAGACAGCTTTTTGTGTATTTTAATGGTGCTGTTTCTGAGAATTTTACCTGTACTTCTGGTGTTCCCCAAGGTTCTAATTTGGGACCTTTACTTTTTATTTTGTTTATTAATTATTAGTGTTCAGTTTTGAAATTTTCTAAGTATCTTTTATTTGCTGATGATCTGAAATTTTTTAGAGAGATACGGTCGGTTAATGATGCTTATCTTTTACAAAGTGATCTTATATACAAAGTGAGCTTATATTCATAGTTTATCTTATATACAAAGTGATCTTATATTCACAGTTTATATGAATGGTGCACTGACAACAAATTACTTCTTAATATTATGAAATGTAGTATTCTTAGTTATTCTCGTAAATCTCAAACTTTAATTTATTCATATCATATTAATAATCTTCCTTTATTTAGTTCGGATTCTATAACTGATTTGGGCGTTGTTTTTGAAAGGAAACTTGATTTTTCAATCCATAACAATAACATTATCTCTAAAGCTTACAAAAAACTTGGTTTTTTAAGTGTAAAACTAAAGACTTTTCTAACCTTCATGCATTAAAAATCTTATACTTCAGTTTGATAAGCTCTAATCTTGAATATTGTAGTCTTATTTGGGATCCGTATTATATAAATAATATGAAAATTCTTGACCGGATACAGACTGAGTTTGCACGTTATTTATATTGCAAAAGTAATCCTATTTACATTCCGAATATTTCTTCATCTTACTTGAGAAGTGTTTTTGGTCTTCCTAGTTTAAGTTCTCGTCGTGATCTCTTTTGTTTATTATTTTTTTATAAAGTTGTCAATAATATGGTAGACTGCAGTGATATTCTTCAAAGTATTTGTGTAAATGTACCGAACAGGTCTCTTCGTAATAGCCATTTATTTGTGGATCCAATTATAAAATATAATTACATATACTTTTCGTTATCTAAATTTTATAAAATTTATAATAAGTTTTCTTTGGATTTGGATATTTTTAACATGTCTTTTTAAAGTATTTAAAGTTAAGTGTTTTGAACTTTTGCAGTCATTACTGGTATTTATTTTATCTCTGTATTTTATTTTATTTTATTTTACTTTTTAAATTTTGTCTTATGTAATTTGTCCTTTTATATGCATCACTGTAAATGGATTTCAATCTGTAGTGTGCATTTCTTTTATAAATAAATAAATAAATATATTCCTCATGTATATTACAAAACAAAGAATGTTTATGTCCAATTTTTAGTAAAAATTAATCATTTGGGCATTTTTACCATTCGCGTTTTTTCCCCACAGCTGGCAAATTATAGATGATCAGCCAATCCCAAAAAACTGTGAGAAAATCTAATCCCAACTATTGAAAACTCCGTCTTTACTGAATAAAATGATAAAATAACCTCCAGTGACAACATTGAATTCGACTCACAAATCAATAAATTAAGAGATATCGTATCCCTTTTCCAGTCCTACATCCAGTGTTGACATTGTGGCGGCATGAAAATTACCTCCGCGCACACAACATCCGGCAATTGAAGGCCGGTCAAATGAGGTACCTTTTGGCCGAGCAGGATTGTGCCTCATTCTACCACCCTGGGTTCGAACCCAGCTCTCACCACACGCTCTCTTCACATTGGCGACCCGGACAACGAATACGCATTCTCCTTCTCGCCAACAGCGACAGATGGTGCCAGCACCGCCCTCTTCCATTTCTCGCTCGGCTCTTTCAAAGTCCGCAACGAGCGGCAGCGACCTCACAGAAGTCCACAACGAGTGGCAGCATTCCATAACGCTTGGAACATCGTTCGTCAGCTTCCAACTGACTCTCTAGGGGGGGGGGAGTAGTGTGGCGGCATGAAGATCGTCTTTGCGCACACAACACCCGGCAATTGAAGGCCGGTCAAATGAGGTACCTTTTGGCCGAGCCGGATTGCGCCTCATTCTACCACCCATAAGTCCCTGGGTTCAAACCCAGCTTTCTCCACATTGGCGACCCGGACAACGAACACGCATTCTCCTTCTAGCCAACAGCGAGAGAATGGCGCCAGCACCGCCCTCTTCCATCTCTCACTCGGCTCTTTCAAAGTCCACAACGAGTGGCAGCGACCTCACAAAAAGTCCACAACCAGTGGCAGCGACCTCACAAAGTCCACAATGAGTGGCAGCGTTCCATAACGCTTGGAACATCATTCGTCAACCTCCGACTGACTCTCTACGGGGAGAGTAGTGTGGTGGCATGAAGATCGTCTCTGCGCACACAACACCCGGCAATTAAAGGCCAGTCAAATGAGGTACCTTTGGCCGTGCTGGCGCCTCATTCTACTACAAGTCCCTGGGTTCAAACCCAGCTCTCACCACACGCTCTCTCCACAACATTCTCAAAAGCAATTCATCCCTAGTTTTCTTCTTATAAGCTCTCATCTCATCTCACTAATAATGAATGACCATCGGTCTCCCTTATCGTTTGGAATGTCAACCGCCCCAGCATCAACTAGACGTGTTGGGATGGAACATCATCTTTCCACAGGAAGTGAAATTCCAGATTCCTCTTTATATCCCCTCTAATTCTCCGAACACCTACCCTAGTAGCAATGGGTGATTGGCATTTCCTTCGGGGATGAGCGGTTCGATTGGCTTCTCATTGTTATGCGAAATGCAACGCTTGGCCCAGTCCCACCCCTCAGGGGAAAAACCTACTTTAGGTTTTTACGGGTGTCGCAATCCCGGGGCCCCAGCGATCTTTCGCTTTTCTTTGTCCTACCCTCCTCTTCTCTTAGCTATCTCCTTCCTTTTCCCCCTCAGTGTAGTTTCCTCTGTGGAGGTGAGGGCCCCCCTTTAGAAGCTGCGGTCGCCCTGTGCTGTCAGCTTCTATTGGCGGAAAACTACCCACGTGTTGGCCGTGCGTGGAGACCCGTGTCCCCGGAAATGGGGATCCTGGTAATTGAGCGGTGTTCCCGTAAAGGAAATCATCATTACGGAATTTCCACAGACACGGGAGAAACCTCAACACATTGCTTTGGCCTCGGCTTCGGGTAAACGGGAGGTATACAGCGTTCCCCTGTATATCAATCGGCTGGTGGTACTGATTTCGATCAACTGCTAGGGATAAAGCAATCGGACATCTACTGGGCACGTCGTTAAGGGTGGACGCTGCCTAAGGGATGTACTGAACGCGTATAGACCCGATTAGCACTGGTGTGCAATTGCACACCCCCTCGTTGGGCTCCGTGGTGGGTGGTGCGGTCGGGTCCGAATCTCAATTCCCCCAACATGGCTATGAAAAATTCTTTGTCAAACGTCAATGTTCCGCATACCTTAAATCCACTGTCCACTCCTAATGAAAACACTGATGCACAACTTTCACATATGAACGCTCGATTCTTCATCATCCACTATGTTGAAGGTACCTTTAATGAAACATCACCATTCTTAATACACAAATGTATCACAGACAATGTAGGAGAAGTCAAAAAAGTTAAAAAATTACGATCAGGAGACCTATTAGTTGAAGTATCAAGCAATAGACAAGCATCCAAAATAATGAAGATCAAAAACTTTGGCCTAAAACCTGTTACAGTGACACCCCATACATCCTTAAATATCTCACGAGGAGTAGTATCAGAACCTGAACTTTTGCACTGCTTTGAAGCCGAAATATTAGAAAACCTAAAAGATGAAAAAGTATGTGCTGTGCGTCGAATCACTATTCGACGCAATAACCAAATAATCCCCACTAAACATATTATTCTGACTTTCCAGTGTCCCACAATTCCATCCCATATTAAAGCTGGCTATCTATTATGTCCCGTTAGACCATATATACCAAATCCTATCCGTTGCTTCCAGTGTCAAAAGTTCGGTCATACTAAAACTTCCTGTCGTGGGTCACCGGCCTGCGCTCGTTGTGGTGCCTCTGACCACGACAGTGATACCTGCTCTGCAGCTGCAAAATGTGTCAACTGTAAACAGGAACATCCATCATATTCAAAGTCATGCCCAAAATGGGCACTTGAAAAAACAATACGTGCTACACAAAGAATCTCATACCCTGAAGCTCGTAAAATAATAGAAGCTCGTACACCAAAACCTGGCCTATCCTATGCTGCAATAGTAAAATCTACGAAATCAATAGCCATTCAAACCGACTCTCCATCAAATATTTCCACCATCAATACCTTAACAAGTAAACAATGTACTCTTAAGCAGAACAAACCTTGCTCTACATCCCCAAAATCTCCACCAAAAAAAAAGGTAACAAGTAATAGCTCTACCCAAATCAGACCACAGCTTAGTAAAACAGCTACTTACAAATTAAAATATAACAAATTTAGCAAGAAAAAAGTACCTCCACAGACATATATTGATGACACAATTTTAAAACTAGATCCATCTGAGACTGATATTAGTGATGAAGAATCGATGGAACACGAAGAAATAAAACCGCCTGATATGTCTGCAGGGATTACAAAGGACACGCACAATGCCCATAACACTACATAATTATGGCATTGTTGCTGTCATGGAACTGCCACGGTTTTCAGAATAAAATTGATGACCTTAAAACACTTCTCTATGACCACAATCCCGCCTGCTTTGCTCTGCAAGAAACTTACCTCAAAGCAGATAAACATCATACCATCCACAAATATACAATTCTACGGAAAGACTATGAACTCAGGGACAGGGCCTCTGGTGGTGTGGCCCTGTTAATCAACAATAACTATCCTTACATAATAGTCAATCTGAATACAAACCTCCAAGCAGTTGCCGCTCGTGTCAAATTAAAACAGCTAACCACCATCTGCTGCATTTATCTCCCTCCTAATGAAACCATCAGCCAATCATCGCTCAGTAATCTTATTCATCAACTTCCAACACCATTTATACTCCTTGGCGACATAAATGGGCATAGTCCATTATGGGGCAGCAAAGATACCAATACTAGAGGTGAACAAATAGAACAAATAACAACTGATTTCTCCCTATGTATTATGAATAACGGCGACAATACTTACTTCCATCATCCAACTAAATCCTTTCATGCCATAGACCTTGCCATCTGTTCCCCTTCAATCCTCCCCTTATATAATTTCTCAGTTTCTGGCGATTTGCATAACAGCGATCACTTTCCGATCATTCTCTCACCCTTATATCAGAACCTAAACAAAACCACTAACATACCCAGATACATTCATGATAAAGCAGACTGGCAGACCTTTACTTTGCTATCTACCATATTGCCAAATAATATTGAAGGCAACATAGACGAGGCCGTTAAGAATGTCACCTCTATTATCATAAACGCAGCTGACACGAGCATTCCAAAATCTGTTAAAAGCAACCATAGAATAAAAAAACCGTGGTGGAACGAGGCTTGCACCCTCGCTAAAAAACAGCAGAAGAAAGCGTGGGGTAATTTTCGGCGGTACCCCACCACTGAAAACCTAATTATCTTTAAAAAAGCTCATGCAAATGCACGCAAAATAATTAGACGTTCTCAGAGAGACTCCTGGATTCAATACGTTTCAAGAATCTCCCCTTCAACCTCCAGTAAAGAACTATGGGACAAAACCAAAAGAATCATGGGCATCTATAGTAATCACTCCATATCCTGTCTAACCATCAATAATGAAATCATTTCAGATACAGAAAGAATAGCAAATACCATTGGTCAATCTCTAGCCTTCACATCCTGCAGTACCTCCTATTCTAGCAACTTTCTTCCATACAAGAAACAATCCGAACGCTATAAACTTAACTTTGAAACCTCCTCTAACTTCTCCTACAATAGTACTTTCACTATGAATGAACTATGCAAAAGTTTAAGACAGTCATCAAACACATCTCCTGGCCCTGATGGCATCACTAATGATATGCTTAAACACCTCTCCCATGATTCCTTAATTAGTCTTTTACAGCTATAGAATAGAATATGGAATGAGCATGCGTTTCCCTTAGAGTGGAGAAATGCAATGATCATTCCCTTACCCAAACCTGGAAAAGACACCACTAATCCCAATAACTATCGTCCCATAGCCCTAACTAATTGTCTGTGCAAACTACTGGAGCGAATGATTAATACGCGTCTAGTATACGTTTTAGAAACTGAGGGCCATATACACCCTTTCCAGAGTGGATTCCGCAAAGGCAGAAGCACAGTCGATAATATCTTACATTTAGAAACTCAAATCCGTAACGCATTCTTAAGAAAGAACCACCTTGTATCAATTTTCTTTGATATCGAAAAAGCTTATGACCACACTTGGAGATATGGCATACTGCGTGATCTCTTCAATATGAGCTTCCGTGGAAACCTACCTATATTTATCAAGAATTTTCTCTCACTCCGGAACTTCAAAGTACGCATCAAAGACACCCTTTCTGATAACTTTATACAAGAAGAGGGTGTACCACAAGGCTCTGTCCTTAGCGTCACCCTATTTTCTATAAAAATCAACAATATCCTTAACCAGCTCCCTCCGACAGTACACGGTAGCCTATATGTTGATGATCTACAGATCTCCTGTCAGGGGCAAGACATGTGTTACATAGAACGGCAGCTTCAGACCACTATTAATCGCATCCAAAAATTCTGCAATACCAACGGATATAATATTTCTGTAGAAAAAACAATTTGCACTCACTTCTTCCGGAAGCGTGGGATCCACCCGGACCCAGAACTTTACCTCAATCACACTAAAATCATTATCAAGGACTCTGTTAAATTTTTAGGCCTAACTTTGGACAAAAAACTTACGTTTGCTAATCATATTTCTGACATTCGTAGAAAATGCGAAAAAAAACTTAACATTTTAAAGGTTTTAACCAATACCTCTTGGGGGGCCGAGCGGGATGCTCTCATGCGGATTTACAGAGCCATCATCCGTTCCAAAATGGACTACGCTTGCTGTGGCTATGGATCGGCCTGTCAATCAGTGCTAAAAAAACTAGACACAGTGCATCATACTGCACTACGCATCTGCTCCGGAGCTTTTAGGACATCACCCGTGCAAAGTCTATATATCACCTGTTGTGAACCTTCACTCACCCTCACACGTCAAAAACTATCTTTCAATACATATTTTCGCATCCTATCTTATCCCTCACATCCCTTGAAGAATTGATTATTAGACACTCGTCTGGACCGCCTTTATGACAACCGTCCTTCCTGTACTCCCCCTTTTGGACTCAGGATTCGTAGGAGTCTCGCCGGTACCCAACTGGAGGATGCACATGTAACCACATGTATTTTTCATAAAATACCACCATGGACTGTGTTGCAGATCTCTTATCTACAACCTTTTGAAGGCTTTACTAAGCCAAACACTGACCCTAAAGTATATCAACAGTTATTTCTGGACCACAAACACAAATATCAAAACTACGAAGACCTCTATACAGATGGCTCAAAATCTCCCAATCACGTCGGTTTTGCATTTATAACTCGTAATCATGCTTGCAGCTATACTCTACCACTTTTTTGTTCTGTTTTTACAGCCGAACTCCTAGCCATCTATGAAAGCCTTCAATATATCTCAGGAACGAATAAAAAAAAGATTTATCATCTACTCTGACTCCCTTAGTGTGCTGGAGACTTTGAAATCTTGCACTGTAACACATAGCTATATAATTAAAGTTTTGCATACCTTCGAACAACTTACAAACCGTGGGTACAGCATTCTCCTCTGTCGGGTACCCAGTCATATTGGGATCAGTGGCAATGAGAAAGCCGACACACTAGCCAAGCAAGCTACACTCCCATACAACGGCAATCTACCTTATAATGACATTAAGGCTAGCATCTCAGGCATAATTAAACGAGTCTGGAATTATAAATGGGATTGCGAAACAAGGAACAAACTCCATTCAATCTGCCCAGCCCTCACTCATTGGTCCTCTCATCCCTATCGCAGACTTGATGTCATTCTGACACGTCACACGAGGCTCACCCATAAGCATTTACTACTGGGCGAGCCTGCTCCAGAGTGCCCCCATTGTCATACTCATCTCACCATTCGTCATCTTTTAACCTCATGTACTGCTTTTAATGCTTTTTACCACATACTTTTTAACTGTTCTCATCCCGAACTTGGTGAAATTTTGGGTGAAACCCCACACCGTAATTTGTTCGCTTTTCTCCGACGTACCAATATTTTTTATTCAGTGTGAAGTGTCCACCTTTGTCTGACTGGTATCTGGATGGGAGCCCCCATCCAGATGTCCTTCTGTTAACTTTATACACTTTTACCCTTTTACAGTTTGCTTTTATCATTTTTAGACTTCACAGTTTTTAGCTTTTCTAGTTTTATGCAGCATCCTTTTACCTGACAACATCGTTTTTACACTCTATATGCATAGTCTGGCGCAGTATGTCCATTTTGGACCTTGTGCCAATAAACACAACTAACCAACCAACCAACCAACCTGGCCCAGTCCCAAAACTTCATCCTAAAATGGTACATGGGATGTCCACTGCAGACACTGATTGGGCCAGTACCGAAAATTTCATCCTGAAACGGTGCTTCAGATTTGAACTGTCCGATTGCATGTGCCGAAAGCCTATATTTGACCATTGAAAACTTTGCTTGGACCACGCACTGCAAACACCTCCCTCATCTGAGGAAAACCAGGCAGGAGACTACGCATGCGCGCTCTCCCGTTCTGAAATTAAAGAACGCACTCACTGACCACCGCCATTGCTACGAAGAAACGTGCTACTGGTAACTAGGACGTTTGCTTGCTTTGAATACTTTTATGTTATTCTGTTGTTTTATTTAACATAGATTCGCGAATATAAGGCGAAATAAATATAACTTATTAAAGGGTATTTGTTATGTCTTAACAGTACTTGTGCTGCTAACACTTGTGTTAGGGTTAAAAATTGTAACAATACCTCATATGAGGCTTTCGCCAGTCCTAGAAAATCTAAAAGAGTGAATGGGCCAATTTCCATAAATCCATACCAGCGCGTTAAAAACTCATTGGTAAATGATACATCACATGGTGTTTTAACCATCCTTACACATAAAGTGAATGGGCCAATTCCCCTAAATCCACGTCCAGCGCGATGAATACCCATTGGTAAGTGATACCTCGGCAAGCGCTACGTCCAAGGGGACATAAAGTACGTGTATCCATGCACTTTCCCCGCATACGGCCCAATGTGTTTTCATTGGCGATTGATAACGCGTACTGTCGATGGCCAGGATGAAATTGCTAATAGGGTATGTTCTACACTCGAACTATCAATGGTGATGCATGCTTCATCTTCAGCATACTCATTTCAGCAAGAGGAAAACGGAAAGGTTCCGGAACCGGACCTGGATCCAAATGACCAAATGACAAAACGGATCTGGATCCAAATGACAGAAGAGCGGGTTCGGACAGAGATGACCGACTTCGGAACCGAATGACCGAAAAGAATGGATCTGGACGCAAATGACTGATTTAGAAACCAGATGAACGAAAGGTACGGGTCCAGACCCAAATGACTGATTTCGGAGCCAGATGAACGAAAGGAATGGGTTCGGACCCAAATGACCGAAAGGAGCGGATCCGGGTCCATTTTTAGAGATGGATCCGCTCCGGAACAGTTCCAGACTCGGATCCGTTCCTCCGGACCTGTTCTGGTCGGAACGACATACCACTAGTTTACAGTCCTTTTTACAAGATCGTCTGGAGAGAGCGTCTGCATTTCCGTGCGAAGTTCCTTTGCGATGCTCGATTTCGAAATCATACTCCTGCAGCCTTTGGATCCAGCGAGCTATGTGACCCTCAAGTTCTCTAAAATTCAAAAGCCATCTCAAGGAAGCATGATCAATCCGGAAAAGAAATTTCCGTCCATAGAGGTAGTGATGGAAATGCTCAATAGATTTAAAGCTAGTAATTCCTTACGAGTGACATAATTTCTCTCTGGCTTACCCAAGCTCTTGCTGAAGTAATCTATGACACTTTCGTCGTTTTCTGTTCTCTGCGAAAGTACGGCTCCTATTCCTTCACTTCTAGCATCTGTATCCAAGATAAAGTCTGTCAGTCCGGGAATAGGTCAAACCCAGATAACACAAACTTGTCCAGAACACGCCTAGAAGACGTCATGTAGACAAGCAGACATGCCCATTAAGCATGCAGGATTCGTCCAATTCTCGCCCATTTTACGTCAATATGGCACTATAGGTCGCCCATATGACGCCTTATATACATACATATGGACGTAATAATGGACGTGTTTGTCTATTTATAGACCTTTTACGGTCGAATCCTGGACATCAACAAAAACCATTTAATAATTTTTAGCTAATTTTATGTAATGATTAATTTAAATTTATCGTTACATCTTAATAATTAATTTTGTAAAAATTTTCGTAACTAATTTTTTTTAACCAGCCTAAGTACTTCCCCGCTTCAGATTCGAACCCTTAATCACGGACTTCACAGTAGAGTGTGCTAGCCACAATACGCAGCGGGACTTGCTCTGGTGCGTCAAAATGTTGAAGTAAAGATTTTTTAGTTTCGGACTGAGAACTTAGTAAAAAATATGCAGCTATTCGTTTTTGGATGTTGAGTCGCTAGCAGGGGCGTAGCCAAGGGAGGGGTTAGGGGGGTCATAACCCCCTAACCCCCCCCCCATGAGGAATTTTTTGCCATACAAAATGTACATTCCTCACTACATTATCACACACACGTATACATATATATGAGTTGTAGTAGTCGTAACCCCCCCCATGAAAAATTTCTGGCTACGCCCCCGGTCGCTAGAGAATTTTCTTTTTTTGTATGAGGATATGAGTTTCTTTTTACACAATACCGCTTTTATAGTAAATAATAATACATAAAAAGTATTTTAAATTTCAAAAGTTCCCCGACAAAAAAAAAAAAATACCTCTAGAATTTAAAATGTTTTTAAACTTTTTGGGGGAAGTTAGCCGTGTAATATCAATAAAAACATAAAGTATAATAAATTCATGCGTCGTAAGTACAGTATTGGGTAAAATGAAAATCAATGACAAAAAAGGTAACTTTTCCATATTTTGTCCCTTTCTGGACGTATACACACATCCATTTTATGTCGTATCATTCACATAGTGTGGATTATCTGGAATACGTCCATAAATGGACTTATTCTGGATATTCTAATTCTAGTTTTGGTCTATTCATGGACATATTCTGGATTTTCGAGATTATGTCCATAAATAGATGTCTTCTGGATGTCTATGTATAGCTATGGATGTATTATGGATGAGTTGGATCAGAAATAGACATAAAATGGACAAGTGTGTTATCTGGGAAATAGGAGACATCGTTAACACCTGCTTTAATCTAATAAACGATTTCTCGCATTCTTCTGTCTAATTAAAACTTGATTGAGCTTCAGTCAGTCTATGTAAAGGTCTAGCTATTGTTGAGAAATTTCTTACAAAACGGCGATAGTAGGTGCAGAGTCCGAGAAAACTTCGGAGTTTGTGTGCTGTCTCCGGGCGAGGCCAATCGACAACTGCTTTAACTTTTTGTGGATCAGTCTTAACTCCGTCTGCAGAAATTACGTGACCAAGATAAGTAACTTCCTTACGTAAAAATTTGTATTTCTTCGCATTTAGTTTAAGGTTAGCATTTTGTAGTCTATGAAATACTTTACGAATATTATTTAAATGTTCATCAAACGTTTTTCCCACTATAATAATGTCATCTAAATGTACTAAGCTGGACTCAGTCGAAAGTCCACGTAATACAGTTTCCATTAGCCTTTTAAAAGTAGCGGGGCATTGCAAAGACCTTAAACTGCCAGAGCCCTTGTCCAGAGGTGAAAGCTGTCTTTTCTTTATCTTCAGGTCGGATTTCGACTTGCCAATACCCGCTCTTCAAGTACAACATAGAAAACCACTGGCTTCCATTCAAAGCATCTAAAGTGTCACCTATTCGCGGGAGGGGATAGCTGTCTTTCCTCGTAATATCGTTCAGTTTCCGATAGTCGACACAGAAACGTGTCGACCGGTCCTTCTTTTTAACAAGAACGATAGGGGAGGCCCAAGGTCCCGACGATTTCTCTATTTTGCCACCGTCCACCATTTCTTTAATCAGACGTTCAGCTTCCTCTTTCTTGGCAAGAGGCAAATGTCTTAGATACTGCTTGATTGGTGGGTGATCACCTGTGTTTATGTTATGCAGCATCACATTACCGTGGCCCACATCAGCGTCACAGGTAGAAAATAAGTTTTGGAATTCCTGGAGTAATTTTTGCACTGCTGTTCGCTGTTCCTTACTAAGTCCTTCAAGATTCTCTAGCATAAGTTGAAAAGATTGACTATCAGAAAATCCTTGAGGACGGACGATGATATCCACCACTGGTTCGCACGTCGCAATGACGACCCCTTTTATTACAGTCTTAGGTTTATTGTCCAAAGTCGACACTCGGGCGGGTATAGCTTCCCCTCTCAAATCCACGAGTGCAGTGGCTACAAAGATCCTACGGCGGCGCATACACTCCTGACAAACTCCATGGCTTTATCCGCGCCCGCACTGTAACCGCCAACTGACCAGAGCGGGATTGAACCGGTTTTCCCGGACTGGACTGAAACTCACTCAGTGCACTTCGACATCGCCAGTATGTGTGTAGATTTTCCCTAACCGCTGCCGTACGCGCAGCAGATTGTATTCTTTTGGTTCCTAATGTTCTAATTTCTAAGTTAATAATAAAATGTTGTTCTTTTTGTTAGAATGTAATGTGTTATTTCTTAAACACCCGACATTAACAACGGAAGTGGTGACCCGGATAACGAACACGCATTCTACCGAAGTGACCTTTTAGAACTTCATGTGCACGTTCCTTCTGTTTTAAGTAAGCACGTGGTATCTACCGCCTTCCACGGAGATGTCTGTTATTGCTAGTGAACCTTCAAATAATGGAATAATCAATATTGTGTGATCATCTATAGTGCGTTGTGTTTGCCGTATCTTATGCCTCCTTACAATTGTAGATTATTACCGCATGGTAATATTTTTTTTCTCCCACGTGTTCATCCCAACTCAGCACCGGGGTAAGTCGCTAAGTTTAAATTTTCTGAGTACCATTTTAGTTGCGTAAAAGTGTTTATTTCGCTCAGACAGCCTTGATTTTTTGCAATTATTACGGCCTTTAGCCACATAGGCAGATGTTATCATATAGGTATTTCTCATTTGTTTTGCCTGATTACCACAATTAGTAATAATTTTCTAATCATGAATAATTGTTTGACTAATTATTAACTTTTATTTGCTTTTTTCAAGTTGCTCTTACTTTAAAATAATTATGTGGTATTTGCAGTTTTGGTGATGGCATTTTCCTTGGTCCGCATTTTAAAGTGCTGAAGTTTTAAGTGTGATTTTTTTGTTCTCTCTTAAGGATTTTTGCATGTTTTTCCTGTATTGCATTTTAGTGTTTGTGAAATTTTAAATCGGTAATTTGGCATTCCGAAGACTTTAATTTCCATGACCGCTAAAACTAAGCACTATTAATCAAAATTCAGGGCGGAGACAGCGAACAGGCGAATAGTATGCCTTCGGCGGAAGTTAGCCGTGTTGCATTAAAATTGCCACCGTTTTGGGAAAAATCCCCTGACCTCTGGTTTGTCAATCTTGAAGCTCAATTCCGTATTAGCGGAATCACGGGAGGTAGCACACAGTACTACTCGGTAATTGCGGCTCTCAATGCTGATGTATTAGTAGAGGTCAGTGACATCGTACTCGAGCCCCGGCCAAGGATAAGTATAATGTTAGGAAAATTAACTTTTACTTTACTTCCTTTTCGGGTTGGTACCCTCTCTGAAACACTTAACTATTTTCCGACCCTATTTTTTTCTTTCGTTCACAATAGTAGCGACCTCTACCTTCTTGCTAGCGGAAGGATAGAAGTTATGTATCAGACAATTCTCCGTTCCTTGTTTAAAGTCGAAGCTTCGACATGCATGCTATAAATTTTCCTCCATGTTTTGTCATTTCTGTAAGACATATGCAAATGAATACGGGTATAAAAGCTCCAACAAATGGAAGTTGCAGCGCGAGGTAATGCCAGGTGGCATTTTTGTAATTGATTAGAATGTATTTGATTTTAATTTTTGTTCAATAAACTTGTGTTCATTATGTCTGCCTTATTATTGAGACCTCCTCAATACACTGTACTCTGCTGATTTACGTTATCAAGGTTATGGGCTTTTGCCCACGTATAGGGAGGAGGTACTCTTAAGGCAGATCGAGCTTTGTGAAGGGGGGCCAGTCTTTTATTTCAGGATTGAAGAAATGGAGACAAGTATAACACCTTTGAATGCTGACAATTACTTGTCATGGGTCGATAACATGAAAATTGTCTTGATGGATCGCGATTTATGGCGGATTATTGAGGGTAAAGAAACACCGCCTGGAGAAACGGCATCCGACAAGCTCAAGAAGAGTTATCAAGTGAGAAAAGACCGAAGATACACAACCATTTATTTGAATATCGAAGAAGACTACCGAAGTATCATCTCGA